>VRYO01001269.1:5529675-5539941 GCA_009812075.1 Sialia sialis | reverse complement strand
TCTGAGCCACTGAAATCAAGACTGAAGGAACATTAGGTTCAATCTGAACTTTCTGACTGACTTCTTGCTTCTCTTTTTCACCCTTTACCTCAAATACAGAGAGGGTGAGAGCAAGGAACTTCTGGCAGAGGTCAGAGGAATTTCATAGTGCTGGGAGCACAGGAAGCTAAAGAAAAGCCAGAGTCCTCAGAGCTCTTTTGTAAAGGGAAGAGGGAAGATGTTGGAGACAGCCATGGCAGATATAAGAATGTGAAGGAAACCTATAGCTGGACAGCGTTTTTCAGGAATAAGGATTTGAAAGTCTTGTTGAGATGTGAGATTTCCAGAAACATTCACCCAGAGTACCGAAGTGCAGCTGTCCTGCTCCTGAGTTCTAAAATGCTTCCTGCCTGGTGAGGAGCATTTCAGGTTTTTTTGTTTCAAGAGTCATCCCACTGATTCTACTGCTCAGCAGAATGAGTAGCTCAGTACAAGGAAGAGCAGTGAAGGGAGACAGTTTCATCAGAAGCCGTGGTTGAGCCAATGTTGCTGAGCTGGGGTAATTTTGCATTGTGCACAGGAACATTACGACCTGTGTCCAGAGGCTGCCACGGGCTCTCCCTAATGGTCTGCATTACTAATTCAACTAATTGCAGCAATTACAGGCAGGAGATGCTGCTGGGAAGAGGCACCAGTACACATCTCTCTAACATGCTGCAGTACATGCTGCTCACTAATTAGAGCAGTACACAGACAGAAAGAAAATAATTTGAAAAAAATAAAATTTAAAAAAGAAGAAGAAGAAGAAAATATCACCAGTTGGAAATGCAGAGGAATGTAATGAAACCTGTAATGGCTCTGAATGGTCCCAGTTTGGTTTAACTCTTTCAGAATCAGACTTTACAGCTGGTCAACCTAGCTGCATCCACATCTCTGTTGACTTGCTAAGCAGGGAGGTGAGGTTTCATGCTGGGCATACCTGACACATGCAGCAATTCTTCATCATGCAACAAGTGGGTTGCACAGATATTTACTATCTGGGTAAACACCAGATTCTCAGCCCAAGAGCTGTCTTCACAGAGCAGGAGTTATGTGTGCCTCAGAGTGGGGCATCAGGCACAGCAAAGAGTACTGCTAGCTGTCTGAATAATGTGTATTATCTGGGTCTGTCTTTTATATTTTTCTTTGCAGAAAAATGTTCAGTCTGACATGCCTCACATGGTAGGTCTCTCAGGAAGTGACTTCTGGCTGGCCCTGCATGATATTGGTATTTATGGAGGAGCCCAGCCTCCTCCCAGCAGGCACATCTACAGTTGTGTTGGAGGGCAGTTTGCCAGCCAAGCAGACTTTGTAGCCCACTGTACTTAATTCAACAGCATCAGTATGATCCACTTGCTGCCCTGAACAGCCTAGCAGGTGCACAGCACCTGTGCACACCTGAAATATTCAACATCATGGGATAAGCACTGATCTCTGACAGGAGACTCCAACTCAATAGAGGACACATTTACACAGGCATATATGGAGTGCTTGGTACAACTTAAATATTTTAAAAGATACAATTTTGAAACCTATTTTTTTCCCTTGGATATGTAGCTACCTGTGTAATAGCTTTTTGACTTGCAAGTATCTTACTTTTGTTTTCTTTTGTTCCTTTGCTTCACATGCCAGACAACAGATGACATTGTTTCATCAGCTGAATGTTCCAGTGATGATGAAGATTTCATTGACTGTGAGCCCAGTACAGGTAAGTCAGGTCAGTCGTGTTTTGCTTGCTTTCTGATTTCATTTGCAAAAAACAATGCATACATATATTTTATATGTGTGTGAATGTATACATATATAATTGTATATGTATATATGTGTGTGTATATGTGTATATATATACACTCATGTATATATACACTGTATATAAAAGAAGAAACTATACAGCCAAGCATCAGATCCCATGGACTTGGCAACAGCAAAACACTGATATGCAGTCACTATTTGGTTTATATAAAGTTGTTCGCATGGAAAGGCAAACTTCCTGAAAGTGATTCCAGCTAATTAATAGTTCACATATTTCTAGATGTTACTTTACTAACAAAGTAGGAAAAAAAATCAATATGGATTGTGACAAATAATGAAGATTTATGAAGTGAAGAGGGTAAACATTTGAAAACAGAAGAGAAACAAAAGTGAAATAAAATGAGAAATAGCAATGTTTAATTACTCTGAAGATGGATGTTAAGGGATACATTTGTCCATGGGATTTTGCATACAGTTAACATGGTAATGTGTTTATACTAATTTTGTTTCCTGTCACCCCAAAGGAATTGGGGAGCAGCAAAACATTGTTTTAATATAACAAAATTAGTAGTAATTCTTGCCTTGTTATCTGCAGTGATGCTTCAAAATGTATCCGTTAAAGAGTCAGAAGGACTGGCCATGTGGAACTGACTCAACTTCTCCCTTTCAGATACATTTTGATAAATTGGTGGCTTTTCTTTCTGGTGAGATATATTATGTGGTATCCAGCAGGCAACTGCAGTCTACTTTATTTCTTACAGGCTTTTTCAAGTCTTCTTTTTTGAGGCTTGCCATGAGTTAAGCATTTCTATAATAGAGAACAGACATCATCGAATTTCTGTGTACATTTAAAAGAAAAAGAGGAAGTTTGGTTAGAATTTTTGTCTTTAAAAGAGAAACATATAAATAGTTTGAGGGGGTTCTTTTGTTTGGCTTTGTTTTGTTTGTTTTTGCTTTGTTTTATTTGGGATGATTTTTTTTTTCCTAAAAAAAAATACCAAGAAAGTATTATAAATGTTCTGTTTCTAATTTCCTGAAGCCATTTGAGTAATACAATAATAACATAAAAATTCACCCAAGGCTAGTGCTTTCACATTTCTTTTCAATTTGTCATGGTGTACCTGCATTTTTAGTAGAACTTGGTCCTGCTGTAACCTGATATTGGCATTGCATTGTAGCTGGGAACTTCCACCCATACTCTTGATTTCCATGTGATGGCAGCGAAGGCAGTGACACAGACTGTTGGTAACAGGTAGATCAGCCTACTTCACATCTCTTTATTCACAGATTTCTATCAGTTTTTCTATTCCCCATCTGGAAAAAAAAGCAGTCCAAATATTTCTAGATTGTGAAGTATAAACAATGGGGCTACTGAGAGTTTAAATAAAGGCAATAATAAAAAAACAGCACAGAGATTGCAAGGAAAGTGAGGCATGAGATTAATAGGACTGTGTTACAAAGACAAAGGTATACTGCAGCTGATATGCAAATGAATGAAGTCACTTCATTAAAGCTTCACTAATGTGTGAGGACTCCTTTTTAAAATTTGTATTCTGATTGCCATGTGTTTCAATTGAAGGACAAAATGATGTCTTTGTTGACTCCTCCTCTTGTAAATTTTTGTTTCAAAAATCACAGTTATTTTAGCAGGTAGAAATTGTAACAAATATTTTCAGCTTGTGCTGTCAGTGGAAAAATCAAAGTTTGAGTAGAAATTTGGTAAACCAGCATGTTTAGCATTAAATTTCATAGTGCTGTACAGCAATATTTCCTGACTAAAAATACCTCCTTCCTGACACAGTTAGAAATCTAATGCTGCAAACAGGTACAAACTGGATTTGTAAAAATGACTTGCTTTTGAAAATCCTGCTAAGCATTACAGTTGGCAGATATAAATGCCTACAGACATTTGAATATCTGCTGTGTAAAATAATATTATTCACTGAAAATCTACTGAAAGTTCTCTCCCAAACTACTAGACATTCTTGCAAATTTCACCCAGTATCTTTCATTCCACCCTACTCCTCTTGCATAGGAAGGTGGACCACATAAGCCACCGAAATCTGATTCTTTTCTAGGGAATTACTATGACATTGAGAATAAAATATAGCTTGATTGTATAAAAATAAGTCTCCCAGATGGTCCTTGCTGATGAAATCTGCACTTCCAGATTTTGAGTTTTCCTGCTCAGAGGTGGTGGTGTACAGAATTGCCAGAAGGAGGCAAAATATGCAGGTCCTTTTTGCATAAATTCATTCCATCATAATAAGAAAGAAAAGTAGCAGGTTTATGGGGCTTCTCATTTCCTTTGCCTATCTTATTGTCTGCTTTCTCTCTGCATCCAGTGTCTGCAATACAGCCAGTATCAAAACACTCACTCAGCCCATTCTGCTCTGGAGCACTAACGCAATCTGAGCTGGCTTATCAAAATCCAGTAGTGCTGGCTTGGCTGAGCAGATATGTTTGCCTTTACACTTCACCAGCCACCTTAGAATTCTGGTCACACGCCAAGATCTGGTATTTAAATATGTACATTGTGGAGAGAAAAGATCCAGATTTTCTTGCTTGTGTTTTCTAGTGTGCAGCATCAGATTTTTTCAAAACTTATTGTTGGGGGTTTTTGTTAATTGGGTTCTTCTGAAATTGCTTCATCCTGTTCTGTTGACAGGTCACTGCCTTCTGCCTTGCCTGATCCCTTTTACAGCAGACTGAAAATTAAATGACCTAACCCAGCACAGTCTTCTTTTTTGTTACTCCGATAATGTGTAGCTTTTAAAGCTCTTGAGTTTCTGCCAAATTTGGCCTTCCATCACCCTCAGTGCCATGGTCTAGTAATGTAAAGGTTGCTGAACTCACTGCTGCAGCTGTGAGATATGATACACATCACTATGAACCTGCTGTGCAACAGCCAAGACAAGGGCAGCAGAGAATATTTCTCTGCAAATCAGAGTTTTCAGATTTCATATGGTTCAGAATCAAATCCCAATATCTAGAGGTATTACTTTGGTCTTGGTCCTCAATCAGAGGCAGTACTTTACATAGTAGAGTCCTTTTGAAGCCTATGTTTTAGGTGTACTCAGAGGCAGAAAATCAAGTCCTCTGAGGCTAAATATCATGTGAGAACCATTTGGCAAGGTCTTATTGCCACTTAACTCTGACTGATGGTTGAATATAAGACCTGAATCTCATGCACGTAGGATCTGCATTTGAACACTTCCATCTCTTTTGAAATAAAGACAGTGTGAAGGGGATTGCCTAACTCTGCTCCCTTCAGGATTTTCCAGGCTGGCTTGAAACACTCATTGTAGCAGGCTGGCTAGCATTTTGTGCCCCCCCTCCTTCCAAATGTGATTTCGTTTGGCATTTTGGTAGAAAAACTTCCTTTGAAAAAACAGGAGCTGTCACTGGACCTGTTCTGACTGAGGTAGCTTACAGACACCACCTGTAGGCACATATGTATCCAGAAGGACTTAGAATAAGTGACAGCAATGACAACTGTGGATCCAAAACCCCCTCATATTTTATGTGATGCAAAAGAAAGCATTTCAGGTTCAGGGGTGGACATTGCCTATTCATCTTATTGCAGACAAGCCTAGATGCCCTTAGATCTCTAGATCTCCCAGAAGGCTTAATCTAAATGATACAGCTGGCAAAGAACCTGTTCATATGCCCTGAAGAAGCATTTACTTAAAATTCAAGAGGAGATCCTCTTTTTGTCTCTATGAAAATGTTGCTTGCCCCAGTATGTGGCCAAAAACCTACTTTTGGCCAAAATGTGATGCCTTTCTCTGAGTACAGGATGGTTTCTGGCCTGCTCCAGGGGGATCCAAGTCTCAAATATTCAAATTCCTCAAAACTCAAGCCAAGGTTCTGAATCTGTACTTCTGAGAACAGCTCTGTGGTGGTTATCTCTTTTCAGTTAAATGAGAAGCACCCTTACAATCTGATTGTACTGAGACTTCAAAGCCTTGAGGATGATGATTATGCTTTCCTGACAGCTGTTGCTGTCTCCTCATACCATTGCCCTCATTCCTGTTAAGGGTGTCCATTAGTGGAACTCTGGCACCAGGCAGGCTGGATGCTGGTGGCCAGGCAGCTGACTGGCATCATAGCCCAAGGTGCTCCTTGGGCTACTGAAAACAGTGAGACCCAGACACTCACCAATTAGCCTGAAGCCCAGAATGCAGCCTCTTGAAATGGTCTGTAGGGCTTAATTCTTGTTCCCTGGCTTGACACATCCTGTGCATCTTCCCTGGTGCAGTTGCCAGTTTTCCTTTCCTATCAGCCCATCAATTTCCTATGTGACGGTTTTTTTCCCCCCAGGGAAATTTACTCTGTGTTTCCCAAAAGGCTTCGTATATGTTAAGGCTTTTATTATCTAATCAGACTGGTAAGCCTTTCTGATGGGGGACGGGACACAGCAGTAGATATGCCAAAATCTTCAGTTCTTTGCTTTGGAAACTACATAGTGTTTTGTACACTTACACACAGGAGGCATGTATCCAACAGATATGCTCTCTGTATCTATAATTTACTGGCCTGTAGCCATCCACCTGCAGGCTGTCTGGGTCAGAGATTTATTTGCAGAAAACAAGCATAATCTGTCTTCCAAAGCAGCCAGCTCAGCACAAAAAGCAATATGTTGGAAGTGAAGACTTCATTGAAGAAACCAAAAGAAGTCTTGATTTGGTTGCTGTCCTACATAACTGCATCAACTTTCTTGAAGCACCTAGAGAATTTTCATTGTTCTCCTAACAGGAATGCCCCTCCACAATCCAGTGGTCAGCTACCCCCAGTCTTTCCCTCTGACAAACAGGAATGTTCCCATTTCTCATGTTGTGAATAAGAAATGGCCTTTAAAGTTCTGTGCATGCCTCTGAATACTCAGAGAAATAGATTTCCCATCTCATAAGCTGAATACCATGTGGACCCAAAGGACAGGGCTTCATCCACAACACTTCCAGGATGTAATAGCATCACTTTTTTGATGGAATTTCCTAGCTACAATCTTACAGCCAAAACAAAATGAAATGAGCAAGTTTTACAATCATGCAGATGACTTACAGGAAGTTTTGTTTTATTTTTGGTTTTGTTGGGGTTTTTTTAATATTAAGAATACTGAGATTGGTTTTCAGCATATTGGTCTTTCTGTAAGCTCCAAAGGCCCCGCCTATGAGGATATTTTATCTATATATGCACTATATATATACAGTGTGCATATATATCTAT
The DNA here is from genome assembly GCA_009812075.1 of Sialia sialis. NCBI lineage: Eukaryota > Metazoa > Chordata > Aves > Passeriformes > Turdidae > Sialia > Sialia sialis. The sequence continues at coordinate 5,532,942 of VRYO01001269.1, read as the reverse complement.
ATGCTAAAGTAATAAGTGACCAATATCAGCAGTAGCCCCTGTCATCCAATCACATGTTTACACAGAAATTCATGCCTTCATCTAACCCTGGCATCCGCTGGTGTGGACAGATGCATGATATTGTTATTTCTTGGTGAACAAAGCACGTTAATTTCATTTTGTTAGAATTTTTTCTTTCTTCCTTTTATTTATTTCTTTACTTTTAATTGATAATTTCATCTACCAATTAGCCTTGGGGTAGGGTGGGGCAGGGAGAACAAAAAATTATACAGGTATATCGATCGATATATACACACATAGTCAGTGTATATATAGATGGATATATGCATTGTATATATTTGAAGAACATTTTCTGTCGTTTCACCTCATCTTGTGCCGCATGAATTTTTGGTGATTGATATTTTCATTTCTTTTATATTTCTTTCCTTTTTCTTTTTTTTTGTTTGGCTCGTAATCGTGCCATACTGCTATTTTTTAATTTTTAAAATCATTGCTGTATTTCTCAATTTATATTTTTGGAGTTCTTCCAACAAAATAATGTTTTAATCATCTCAAGAATGAGATATAGATCTGCAAACCAATAAAGGCAACAAAATCTTTTCTTGCCATCCTCAAGTAATCCACATTTTTGGATATCCCAAGAAAGTTGTGTGCAAAAGAATGAAGAGTATTACCCATCCTTTATTTTTATTTTCCTTCTTTTTAAAACTTATGCAAAGTCTCTATCCTGTTTTTTCCCTTTTCCTGTTTTTTTTTTTTTAATTGAGTTCAGAGAAAAAAACACCCAGAAGGAAAAACCCTTCCCTTTACCCTGCATATTCCCAGGAAAAACTCTTCCAACGTAAAGAGCTCTAGAAACTGCAGATGGCATAAAAAGAATTTTATTGCAATGCAGAGTGTCTGTCGTATCTTTTATTTCTGGGTCAGTGCAAGATCATTTTTCTGGCATGCTGTAGTTTAGCTGATGTAACTAACCATGGCCTTCATTAACCGGTGCATGGGCTGTGATGACACCATCGTATGTTCCATCAGAGCTACGCATTCAGGCTAACCGAGCAAGTCTGTAGTGTATGATTTGAGGGGATGTTTTTTTTTATTTTAATTTTTGTTCATATTATAATTTATTCTTTTTGAAAGAGTTATGCCAGTACCCTTGGCTGCTACTTGCAGCCTCAGAGTTATAGATCTAGTTTTTTTTAATGGGGTTTCTTTGCTTTTTTTAATTTCTCAGTAGTGATTTTGTGTCTTGTTTGTATCCATCTGTCTTGTCACTGTGTGTTGGAGTCCATTGGTCCAGTGTTGTTATGTGATTCTGTTCTCTGTTTGTAAGCTGGTGTTTAGCTCCTCGGCGCTCTGTCATCCCTCATCCCCTTCCCTTCCCCTCTTCCCTTCCTCACCTACCTGAGGGAGGTCCACAAAGAGGCATCAAGCTTTGAATGATGTTCTGAGTGTCTCCCCGAGGCTTCAGGATGGATGTTGCAAGATGTCCACAGTGCTTCATAAGACCCAAGTTTGCAGCTGTTCTGTTTTCAATAGTTTTCAAACTCTGTTATCATTTCACTCCTAGAAGTGGTTTACTGACATAATTCTAAAGTGACTTCTTATACAGCTTCTTAAGGGATTTGTGTGTCCATGCTGATGTCTTAGAGTAAGAATTCCTGCTATCTCTGCTTTAGGTGCCAGACAATGCCATGCAGGATGCAGGCTGTGTGTTAAATGGGATGTACCTAGGACTTTTTATAAAAGGCAGTCTTGGACACAGAATATCACTGTGCACATGCAGATGAAAAGATATCTGAATGTAATTTTAAAATCCACAGTACGTAGTTTGTTTGTAGTTAGCAGACAAAAGCCTAGGATGTACCTAGGATATATAAGAGTAGTGTGTCTTTACTCCATGGGGTCAGTCTTCTATCTGTCAGTGTGTGATGTCTGCCTCTTACTGATGCTGGTGAGAACGACTTGCAGATGTTTACTTGTATAACTGGAACACAATTCTGGAATCGCATCTGGGGTGTCTTCTGCCATATGCATCATAAATGTGCAGTAGCGCGTAAAGCAGAGGAAAACAAGCTGAGTTTTCAAGTGTCTGCTTAGACTAGAAATGCTATTTAGAAAAAAATACAGTTTGGCTTGCCCAGTGGTTCATTTCCTGGTACCTTAATTCAGTTCTTTGTGAATGTACTAGTCACATTAATGGCACAGGAGGCTCCGGTGCATCAGGATACATCAGCTAGCGTCAGTGGATCAGCTCAAGTTAGTGAAGGAAAAGGCAGACAGTTTTCGTGCAGATAATTTTCAAAACATCACAAAAAGCATTCTTACACATACCCATAGCCTAGCTAAAAATTCCAGTTGTTTTGTAGGAATTATTTTGTTCTGAACAGAAGACATTGAAATCTGTGAACTTTCCTCATAGGACCATGATAAAATACCTAAATATAAAATACCATTTTAGGCTAAGAGTTACCAGAAGAGGGAAGTGATGGGGTATATTCAGGTTTCCAACATGGAATGATTTAATAATTTCATTTAACTTACTAAAGATGTTTCCTGTACTTGCAGAGAGATAAAAGGATCACTTTTCTTTCACCAGTGGGAACCAATGATTTATGCTCAGTTAAGTTTTCTTAATTCTTACGTAATCTGAGAAAAATTACTGAGTGTAATTATTGCAACAGAAAATTAATCAGTATTTAAAGCTGGCTTGGTTTAGATTTTAGATCTCATGTGTTTTTCATAACTACTAACTGACTCTAAAGCTTTTTCTTGGCAATTCCTTAAGTAAAGCGACTGCTTATAAAATTATATTGTAATCAACAAGCTTGTAGTTTTGTGTAATACTGCCCTCTGCCAGAGAGACCAGAACAGTCCTGTTATGAGGCAAACAGCAAAAGAAACCAATTTTTTAGAATAAGTGGCAGGTTGTTGGAGCACAACAATTGGAATTTTAGCCCCCTACGTCATGAAGATCAGGGTGACTTCAGACTGGAGTAATGTGATGATCAAGTGTCCAGGCATCAGGGCAGGAACCTGCAGGCTGTAATAAAGCTGCTTGTCCTACTGAATGGTGACTTCTGTTTGTCTTAAGTAGCCTTTTCTGTGCCTGTGACCAGACTTCTGCAGGGGCGTGGGGCTCACTCAAGTGCAAGAGGTGCTGTGAAAGGTCCCGTTGTGCTCTGTTTTATCCCAGTAAGGTTATATATAGATATCTGGCACTAAAAATAGTTGCAGTAATTTCACGATTATAAGCCGCACCCTTTTCAT
>VRYO01001269.1:5443477-5528675 GCA_009812075.1 Sialia sialis | reverse complement strand
GGGTTATGCGGGGGCGCCCTGGCCCGTGCCGTGCTGCCGGGTAGTGGAGCTGTGCAGGGCTGGGCCGGCCGGAGGGAGCGGGCAGGACTGGGAGCGCCCCTTCTGGTGCTCGACAGGAAAGAAAAAAGAAAAAAAAAATGCAGCTTTTCATCTGGTGCGGCTTATCTATGGACAAATTCCATGGGCTTCTCTACAACCTGCATGTGCGGCTTATAATCAAGTGTGGCTTATAATGGTGAAATTACTGTATTCTTATTTTTGCTTTCAGTCTCAGGCCAGGCTGCTGGCTTCAGCTTTTGTGGCATTTGTCACTGAGCAAGGGGAAGAGCTGAGAGTTCAGTTGTTTAAGCCAAGGATTAAAATCCTGAACTGTGGTGCAGCACTCCCAGCTCTCCTGGGAGTAGATTCCTTCTGGGACTGTGTATGTATGTAGTTCATTTTCCTACCTCTAAGGCAGAATCAATGAAATACTTCTAGCTAAATGAGGTGAAGATGAACAGAAAGGAGATTTAATTTCTGTTTTAGTAGAGTTTGATATTCAGGTGCAAATTGCTGTTCAACACCCCAAAATGGTTTTGTACTGCTACCTACCAGAAATGTGACAAATAAACTGTGTTATTGTTAAGGTTTAGTACTATATACTAACTTCACTTGCTGTGTGAAGTAATATTATCACATACTTTTATAAAGTAGGTACAATTCCTAATCTGCTTTTGCAGAGGGAATAAAGCAAGGGGTACAAAAGTCAAGTATTTTAATGTCAGGGATCATTGGTGGGAAATTATTTTCATTAAATATCACTTTTCCCTCTACAATTAATGCATGCATTGGAATGAACCATGCTCAGGCTACATAAATTAATGTCATGAGTGGATAGCAATATACAGATCTTAAACATCAGCTAGCACTTCCATCACTTGGACTTGTATCCTTGTAGAGTTTTCCTTTAGAAAATTTAACAGTTTCTCCAGTCTGATTTAGCTGTTGCAATTTCCCCAGTTTTGCATTTAAGATCAGGAAAGATTAGAATCAGCCCCACAGTCTGGCTACCTTGCTCTAGCTGCCTTCCAGTCTTTTTTTAAAGCATGTTCTCTAAACTCAAAGCCATGTGCACTGTCACATTCTGGCGATCCCTCTAGTGCTGTGCCTGTGTTATCAAGCTGACACATGTCTAAAATACTAAGATATGATATTTTCAACCTGCTGCGACTTGCTTTTTGTCCCTGTTAGCTTTGATTTTCAGCTTCATGAAGTATATGGGAAAGAAAATAAAAATAGCCAATGACACATTCAGTGGAAGAGAAGAGCTAACACATGACTCAGAAACAGATCTTGCATCAAAAGCAAATGTTTGTTTATTAGAACCTTAAATGTCTATAGCAACTGATTAGTTACCTTTAAACAGGAAGAAAGTGTCTGATTTCTGAAAGACAAATAATGTTTGTTAGAGGGAAATCATGTTGAGCATTTACAGATACTAGGGACAGGCTTTTGCTTCTAAAGGTTTTTCTTATAAATTTATTTTGGTCATCATGCCTAGACCGAAGGGTGCCTTATGTACTAGAAGCTCAAAAGTACTGATGTTCACATGTACTGTAACACTTAGAATGATACCTCAGTAGAGCAGGAAAACCTGTTCTGTTTTCAACCCAAGCTGATCAAGAGAAACCAGAGTTCATAATTGCATCAAAGGCATTATTACTTTGTCTGCCTCTCTGTTTCAGCTCCAATTTTTTATTTACAAGTTGTAGAGATCAGTGCTTTCTCCCCGGTGTAAGAAGCAGGGGATTCCAGTTCCTAGGGGAAGTGAAGCGTAGTATTTCCTTAATACTACTGATCTCAAATGCTCTGTAAGGAGCAGAAGACAAAGGCCATAACAGTTTGGAAATGAGGTATAGAAGCAAAAAACAAAACAAAAAGAAATTAGACAGGCTTGATTTGTCTACTAATTTGAGAACCCATTTGATCTTTGCACTAACAAATACATTTTAAAAACCTTGCAAAAGAGCCACCACCAAGGACCTTCTTTTTCTACTGCTGCTGTCATGAAAATTAAGTTGTTTGGTCCCATGGGGTGGTGTTATAAGGATCATCAGTTCCTCTTTTGACATTCAAGAGGAACTATAACTATTTTACAAACAAAGTTGTAAAATCTCAAAATTAGCTTCTTTTGGAGCAACAAGAAAATGCGCTAATTTTATCTCCTGTGATTTCATTCCACCTCAGTGTCAGAACAATAAATGTCAGAGACATTAAAAGAGGGGGAAAGGTTGCTGTCTTTGAGGGACAGCAGAAATCAAAAGCAATTTTAGAAATTTCGAGGTTTGTTTTTTGTTGTTGTTTTTTGTATTTTTTCTTAATATATGTACATAATTCAGGATTTTTCTCTAGTACTGAAAGCAGAATGATTGATTTTAGATACTAGTTTTAGCAACTATGATTTCAGTGCTGAAGTCTTGGGGAGTTCATAAATTTTGTGTTTGACCAATGAAAAGAGCAAAAAATGGCCCTGTAAATAGTTCAGATTATTTTCTAATGTATCAAAATATAATTTTATTCTCTTCTGACCTCTCTCAATTCAGTAACAAGTCTGCTGTGGAAAGCCTGAAGACTAGTATTTCCTTAGAATCCATGGTTCTTCTGTATGGTATTTTTTTAGTGCTAAGAGAGGGGTGATAAATATACTACAAAACATGCACACACATTCTCTCTCTGTACATGTATGTGTATTTATACCTCTGTTAATGCCATGTTTATGTTCTGGCTAAAAGAAGCACTTTAAGAAACTGAAATAGTAGAGTATACTTATTTAGGAGCTTTATAAGCAAATGTGGAACAAGTACAGTAATTTCACGATTATAAGCCGCACCTGATTATAAGCCGCACCTCCCGGTAGCCGGGCAGACCACGGGATTTGTCCATATATAAGCCGCACCTGAATATAAGCCACACCTTTTTTTTTTTTAAAGCAAGGATCCATGTGTAACAAAGTAACAAATTAGTAACAGAATCGATGCCAGCGGGGGTTTGGTGTCAGGTGCTCAAGTTGCAACAGTTTTCATAGACCAGGGAAGCCTTTAAAGGCAGCCCCAGGCGCCCTCCTCGGCCGGCTCTCACTTCCGGGTTGGCATTTCACTGGGATTTGTCCATAGATAAGCCGCACCTGAATATAAGCTGCACTACTGGGGTAGGCTGGATTCTTCAATGAAAAAGGTGCAGCTTATACTCGTGAAATTACTGTAGGTTGCATCTTGCCATATCCTCTTTCTCATGCTCCTCTTACATTCGTTAGTTCAGGTCTTTGACTTTTGTATAACTCAGAAAATTGCTAGTACATCCCATCATTTTGGGGGAGATGTTTTGTGAGTGAGGGGTTAGTGTGACTCAGGTTTGAGGTCTGGGCACAGTCTGGAACAGAAGATCCCTGTCACATATCTGAAATCACAGCAGGGAGGTGTCTTTGGTGATGTTCTGAATCATTTACCTCTGCCAGGGTTCTGGGGACTCTGAGAAACCTGTGGAGAGGATTAAAAAGGTTTGACAGCTGGAGAGAAAGTGCAGTGTGAGTATGTATGTATCTGAAATAAAATAAAGTGCTCTTTTGTTCAGTAACCTGGCCATACTCCCCAGTCTGCCCTTATTCCCGTGGTTGATGGGTGGTGTTCCCTGGAACATTGTGGATTATATGCAGTCCACTGGTGGAAGGCCCCTCCTTGGCATTGGGGCTGTTCTTATGCAGATCAGAGGCTTTGCCACCCCACACCCAAAAATCTTCTCTGCCCCTCCGGAGTTGGGGTGCAAACCTGGCCTCGGGAAAGCATCTGCTGCTTTTGCAATGGGCCAAATGTTTGGGTCTTTAACCTTTCAGTCTCTCACACCCTTTACTTCACATGCTTAAACATGCCATATAAGCCCCAAAGGAGTTCAGAGACTGAAAAGTAGTTTAAGATATGCCTTAGTTCTTTTTTATTAAAAAATGAAGATTTGGGGCTGTCAAAATACTGTAAGGCCTCCATCTAGTCTCTTTTGAGCTGTCTGTATCATATACAAAATGAGAAAAGGTTCCTTGACCCCTAAAATGCTGGCTTTAGTTACTTTGCATTTTGAAATAGGTGCTTTAAAAAAAGTAAAAATTCAGTTCTAACAAAATCGCTGATTATGAGACAAAGTAAACTTAAGTTATGAAGTATCTTATGGGGTCTTCTTTTCTCCCCATTACTTCATTTGTCTCCTTTTTTTATTTCTGAAAATATGACTACTAAACTTCACCTGTAAATAACTTTGGAGCTTCTTATAATTCTTTTCAGTTTTTCAATTTTCTTTTCTCCCCCATTAGGTTTCCCAGAACATTAAACTATACTTTCCTCCATAGGAAACATCTGTCACTAGCTCTGTATGAATTATGTTAGAAGACTAAACCCTTTGATTACATTTATCAAAGGAGTTGAGCCGGTACATTTCAAAATTTTCAGTTGTTTTGTTCACAGCTTTTCATTGTATTTTCAATAGCAGTGGTAAAGTCCATCCCTGAAGCTGAGTGATCTTTCCCACATATGCTGTTTTCCAAATCCATCACTTTTCCCTTGGAAAGAAAAAGCAAACAAAAATGATTTTGAAAGACAGGAAAAAAGTCTCCTTCACGAAGATGATATTTTTAGAAACAGATGGCAAAACAAACTGCAGATGTTGTGCCTGCAGCACCTCTATTCTAATAACAGGATTGTTGAAAGATGAAAGCCATTTGTGTGTCTCACCCACTCTGTTAGTAATTCTTCCTCCATGCAAGAAGAGCAGGGAATCCTGGTACAGCAGTTTTTTCCTATCTTGCCTCCTCTGGAAAGGATTTAGACAGTTCTCTGCCAAAGAATGAATGTTCTGGTTGTTCTGTCTTCAGCAAACACAAAGACATGATAGTATAGGAAAAATGAATCCCAGCCATCTATACCTCCTTTACTTTTTTTAATCTCCTGGTGACTTTTTTTCCTTTGCCTCTCAGATGACCTTTCCTTCCTGATGACAAGCTGCAAGTTTTCTGTTGGCCTGTCTCATGAGTGGCAAGTGTCCAAACACAAGCTGCCAATTCAGATAGTTTAAGAAACTCTTAAGACCTGCCAGGCTTGGCACGCCTCATGTAAGAACTCTGTATTCGCATGAGATGTTTATTAAAGTATCCTGAGGAACTTGAACAGCTTTGTTTCTTTTTCCGAACCAAACTTGCTTACATTTCATTAGAGCTAATTAATTAGGCGTCTAAGCAGCAAGTCAGGTCAAAGCCATTTGGACTACTGTAACAGCAGATATTTTGTAAAGGCACACATTTTTGACAATCTTCAGAATATCAATTGCTATGGATACCTATGGCTTTTGCCTTAAAATCTCTATACAAGCAATATTGTTTGTTGTATTTTATTGGCATTTAATCTCTGATGCCAGATACACATTCAATATGTTTATTTTAAATGCAGTTTAGTAGTTATATCCTGGAGATGGCTGTATATGTGAGTGTCCAATAGCCCAAACAACACTTTATAGCTATATTGCCATAAGTTTTCTAACAGCTAAGGGAAGCTTTGTGGATATTAGAGCAGTTGAGCATTTTCTTTTAAGATCTAAATTTTAGATTTATACACTGACTAGAGATAGTTAATCCTTTTGTAGACCAGGCTCTTATGGTTTATCTGAATGTCAGAACTTGAAATAAGGCCTTGGAGTCTTAATTCTTTCAGTTTCAAGCTTTAGTTAATCTCTCCTCCACTTTTAAACAAAAGTTGTATTTTGATCCTACAGATTTCTTAAATCTTCAGACAGATACACACACCAGGAAGTCATTTTTCTGGGATCTAGCCATGTTAGCTAGATCAGCTTTTACTGTGTGTGTCATATTACATCAGTTTTCCAATTCAAGAGCGATTTCAGCAAGTGCAAACCAAGATGATGAAATCAGCGAAGGCAAAGATTTTAGACATCAACTTAGAGCAATGATTGTTGCTCCTTGTTGAAAAGCAGTTCTTTATCAGCTTTCTCTTTTGTATTTTTTTGTGCTATTCTATTCTGGTAATGAAATGCACAGAGCTGTACGCATAATTTCAGGGGTAGTACTGACAAAGCTAGAGAGGCAAGTAGAGAGGCACTGTTGTCTCTCTGCTCCATTACAGTGATGCCTCTGCCTATACAGCACCTGAGTTTTGAATGTAGCTGGAAAGCTTAATAAGCACAGGGAGCTGGTGCAGAGGAAGGAGATTCTTTGCAAGAAAGGATTAAGGGATGGCAAATGCAGTATCCTTTTATAAAATCCAATAAATCTGAGCTTTACCTCTCTGATTGGAGCCCTGGGAAAGATGCTGGAAATATAAGGCAAAGAAAAAGGAAATAAATATATGGGTGTACAAACATATTTATACACATATAATATATAGTAGATATTTATGAAAAACCCATGAGTATTGTTCAATTATGTAATAACATTACCGATTTCAGATAGTTCTAGCAAGTATCCTAGATGTGAAAGCAGAGAGCTGGTAATATCCTGTCCCCAGGAGATAGACTGCATATCATATTTTAGGTTTCTCTGATTCCACTGTAGGAAAGGATGCACATGCTGTACCTCTCGTTTACTGCTAATGTAAGTTAGCAATAATGCATGTAAGCATTTTCTGTGTAAAACTGCTGCAAGTGAGGAGCAAATCATGCTCTTAAGTTTCAAAAGTAGGATTGTTTGCCAGAGCTGAATATTAGGTCAGAAAGAGTGGATTAGGTAATTCATAGCATGTATAGAAAAAAGACTAATTGTGTGTACAAGGAATTCCTAGGAGACTACATTTGGTAATAGGCTTAAATTGCCAACAGCAGAAATTTCCTGCTGCATTCCTCACTTATTTTATAACTCTCTTCCGAAGCTTTTGTCCATAGCAATTGTGAACAGGACATTGATTTTCTTTTGGGAAAGAAAGGAGTCAGCACGCGGATCTCTACAGCAGTTTGGAATTTTGATGCAAATTAAATGCTTTCATAGTAAAAAGATGCAGAAAAAAAAAAGGTGTAGATTCCTGTATATATGCATGTGCATGCATATTTGCTAATTATATTAACCACATGGCTGGAAAAACTGGAAACTGATGAGATGTTGAGTAACTTGGGAATAATGAAAGTAGGAAGTATTTTGCCGTTTATGGTATTAGGGTTAAAATTGTATAGTTACATATGGAAAAACAATTACTCTAACGAGTTAGTTAGACCTTAAATCACATATTGGAAAAAAAAGTCCAGATGATTAAACAGAGAGGAGAGACTTCAGCTGGAGCATTTCAAAGCTCAGCTGTCAAATACAACAGCTTGTTTTCATAAGGTGTGTATCATCTACATTTTTACTGTATTGCATTACAATGCCCTTCTTTATTCTACACTGTTTGAATACATAAGGAATGTCTGTTGGTTTCCTGAGATCAGGCATCTTCTGACTTTCACTTACTTTTCTGAGCTCAGCTGATGCATCTGTATTCTTCAAATTAATATTCTTGAAGAGAGCCGGGGAAAACCCTCCTTTTGCTTTTTTCTGTCTTTAAAGTAAGCCATTGCTACTTCCATTTTTATTTCTGCACTTGATAGTGTTAAAGATCTTCCTGATCTTATCTAACAGAGCACCCAGCCCTATATGTCTGGTAAAGTGTTTGACTAGAAATTCACTGTTACTACTTCAGTGGCATTGTTTATCTCATATTTAAAATGTGTTTTGCAGGTATTGAAAAGAAGCTTTTCAAACCTTTAGTAAGAGTGATGAATGCTATTGTCTGCTTTTCATAAATATCATAATCAGATATGTTAAAAGGATGCTTCCTTAGGTGTCTCACTAACAAGCCTGAGTTGAGAGAAACATGGAGCAATACAGAGAGAAAATTATTTGTAGGGCATGTGACAGTTGCAGCAGTGGAAGCAGGATAAACTACTGCTGCTGAGTTTAAAAGAAGAATTGCATTAATAAAGGAGAGGAAATGTTTCTAAACAAAATTTTTTTTTTCATTATGAAAAACCCTATTTGTTTAAGCAAAAGGAATATTTTCACCCACAGCTATACCTGAATGCCATAGATGAGTAAACAAAGTGTTTCCTTCTCCTCCCTGATCCATCTGTTTGGTTTTAGAGACCAGTCCACTGACTTTTAAGGTTTTGTTTCCTGATGATCCTTGTAAAATCCATGTTGTACTGAGGGTTAGGGAATGGGTTACAATCGGTCCTTCACTTTTACTCTGGAGTCATTTACCTATGTTCACTTTAAAAGTTCAGCCAGTCATATTTCTCTAAGATCACTGAAGGCAGTGGGGTAGCTGCAGGGTTGCTGATACATACATTAACCTAGAATCTTTCCTTTTGAGTGGTAATGATAAGAGACCTGAACTCATCTCTCAGTTCCCTAACTTGGGTTGGCAGCAAGTTGGTATGAAGAATATCTTTAGTTGGAAGTAGATATTTTTCAGGCTGGAAAGCCATCCACTGAGACATAATAAGCAGGAAACACCATGGTAGACTTTTGAAGTGGAATGCATTTTTTTAAGAGAAAGGTGAAGCTGAGGAAAGAGCAGAAATTAAGTGTTCTTTCCAGTTAACTCCATGTTATGCCTCCCCACCTATGAAAACAGATCACATACAGCTGTCATCTTATCTCAAAGCTTAGTGCTTCTGTGCTGAATTCTGCTCTTTGTAGCTGTGTGATTGAATTGCCACTTGCTTCCCTTTCTCAGTATTTTTCGTCTGAGGTTACCCCTACTAAATTACCAGACAATGAAATAAGACAATAATAAGAAATTGTGATGTAGCTGTAAGACAGCAATAGCAACTTATAATTTGGCTTCTGGCATGCTTCCATTTTGATGAATAATTCAATGCTTTGGAAGGTTGTGAAAAGAAGCCACTTTGCATTAAACACGTAAATTTACCATGAAAGACTAGCAAGAATTGTTTAGCCACTGGAAATAACAGGCAAATTTGCCACTTCTTCTTCAGTATAATGTTGGTCCATGTGTCTTCTCTCTTTTAATGTCCTTTGCAGAAGGCAAGCAACAGGCTCAAGTGTCTATAATGAGCCTTTTGAAGGTGAAACGTTTCTTCTAACATCAAAACAGTGGTGTTCATTAATACCCTAATAAGGCGGTAAATCACAGGGCAATAAGCTTAGAATTTGAACACCTTTTTGTTTCATTCACAAAGTTCAAAGCTGCAAGTTTGCCAATAGCAGAATTGCTCAAATAAAGTGTTTGTTCTATTAACATAATGTTTCCAGCTCCATCTCTTTTTTGATTGTGGTTAAGACCATCAATTAGACTAAGAATATGAATAGAAATAATGAATTCATCAGGAAAATAATTCTGCATGAGAAAATTTTGTGGCTCATACAGATAAAGAAAATTAGAGTCTATGAGAAAGTAATAGACTTTCCTATTAAAATCTAACCATACAATGTCTTACTTCATAGCAGAGGAAAGCCTAACATGATAAGATTTTTTAGCTTCTTTTAATTAACTTTCCATCCTATTAGACTTGATCTGCAGTTAACTTTCATTTCACAGGTATTCATGATTTTTATGCTCCTGAGAATTACTAAACCGTGAAGCTCAGACATGATGGTTAATAACTATGCAGTCATTTCTCAGTTGATTTTCTAACAATGACCCTGAAATTTAAATGTAAATACTTCAGGTAATACAGTCAGCAATAATATGGAAAACATATTCAAATGTATGACTATATATCCTTTTAAATAGTGATTGCACAGCGATCTGACCTACCCTGGTCTATGAATATTAACTGTTAGTTAAAAAAAAACAAACAACAAAACGCAACATATCTCCACATCCCTCCCCATCCCCCTTCTCCATCCATTTTGAAAAGCTATGCTTCAACTTCTCTAACAAAGAAAAACTTTTGGGATACTGGGCTATACATTGCCTTATCATGGTGTGAAGATTAGGGAGAAAGAATGACAAGGCTTCCCAACTTACAAACAAAGGTAAGCAGAATTAATCAATGGCAAAAAGCAATCATTCTGAATTTTTGTTTAAAAAGTCTGTACGAACCTGAAAAATTCTGGTGTCCATCTCCTCAGCTTTATTCATGGACATATTGGCTTTACTTGCAGTTCTGAAGTAGATACAGTTATCATAGTACAGAATCATAAAATTGTTTGGATTGGGAGGGACCTCAAATATCTACTTCACCATGGGCAGGCACGCCTTCCACTAAACCAGGCTGTTCAGGGCTCCATCCAACCTGGCACTGAACAGTTCTAGGGACGGGGCTTCTCTGAGAAACCTGTTCCAGTGCCTCACCGCCATCACAGTAAAGAACTTCTTCCTAGAATCTAATTTAAATACACCTTGTTTCATTTTGAAGCTGTTGTCCTATCACTACACACGCTTATAAAAAGTCCCTCTCCAGCTTTCTTGTAAGCGCCCTTTAGGTCTGAAAAAAGGTGCTGTAAGGTGTCCCTGGAGCCTTCTCCAGGCTGAACAGCCACAACTCTTTCAGCCTGAATTCACGGGAAACAAGCTCCAGCCCTCACTCCATGACCATCCTCTGGACTTGCTTCAACAGATCTTTCTTATGCTGGAGGCCCCAGATTCTAATATGATAAATACTAAAGTAAGTTAACTTTTGGAATGAGATTTGTTTCTCTTCTAATCCAATCTTTTATGAAAGCAGAGCAAATACCCTTCCCAGCCACTTTCTTGCTGTAATGCAACCTCTGATAAACAGCTTAAAGTGCTGGCTTCTGAATCACCGAATTTATTCCAGTCATTCACAATGTTGTAAAAGAGGATTCAAACTTGCCTGCAGCAGCCTTCCATTGCTGTAATCCTGAACTTTCAAAAGAAAATTTGCAAAAACAGCACCCTCTCTTTATGATTCTGCACTTCATAGCTAGTATTAAACTTGCCTGTAAAAACAAACAAACAAGAAGTCCTGCCAAAAATCCATTCCCAAATGCCTGAGTCACAGCACCATCCCCTCTTGTCTTTTCTAAATGATAGACAGAACTAGCTCACATGTTGAAAGCTCCTATACAAAGGATTCCCCCTGCAGTGTTCAGAACAAGATAGCTCACATGTTAGTTAGCTCTATTATATGTCTGATGCAGTTACAAGTGCTGCCTAGTAGGAGAATTGACGTCAAAGCATGGATTAATAGGCATTTGCCATTCTGTCTCCAAACACCTCTGCTTGAGATCTCAAGGGGATTCTAGTGCTTTTGTACATTATTGAAATCAAAAGGAAAGAGCATCTCACATTGTCTGAAGTGATGTGAGAGAACAACACCTAACATACTGCTCAAAAGCTTGGCACTCCATTTTTCCTTTCTGGAGAAAGAATTTGGGTTCTATTTATTTATATTTACAGATTATCAGGGTTTCTACCTATATTTTTCTACCACTTCCCAGTGGTAATTTTGTAGAACCTGTCAGCAGTCTACTTGTTAGTGAACTTCTCATCAGTAACAGTCTCTTTTGTAGTATTTTTCCTTTACAGGTAACTGGCAATTAAAGCCTTAGTGTATGCCACATCTCATAGGGTATGCAGTTCATTTTACTGATGGAGAATTTGGCCTAGCTTTTCAGGATGGCTCTGGGGCAGTCCTTGTATTAATTCCGAGGACTATTTTGCCTTGTTTTTGTCTGAAGAGCAGCCTGAAGTCCCATAGTCCTAGGACTCAGTTCTGCACTTCCAAAGGCTTCTTGTAACATGAGGAAAATAACATTATGAGCAGGGCTGAACTGCTTCCATCATTTGAAAGATGAACTTATTAACCCCTGGTTTAGTGCAGGTTTTTAACATGTGCTTGAATAGGTCACTGCAATTCTGAACTCTTTCATGATGGCCTCTTCCCAGCCATCACACTGTCAATTCTCTTCACTCTACATTTTACAAAGAACTAGTGTTCACAATACTCAAAAGACATCGTTCATTATCCTTCTCAGTAATTAGCTGGATATAATTGCCAAGGAAATTGTGTATTATTGTTACTTGGAATTCATCACCGTTTGTATAGTCCAATTTGCACGTTAACACCCCTGTTCATTTCTAGAGTTGTCCAAGACTTTCCTTGGTGCTGTGTGTACACTGTTAAAGGTCTATGGTTGTGCTGATTCCCATGTATCCTTGACAGTAAGATGTATCTGCATCAGTGGAGACTTCTAAAGGGGAGTGCTTTAGATCTTGAATGTCCTCCAAAGACATAAGTAATGCCTGGGATGTTCCTGGATTATTTAGCCATACAAGAAGTGGACAGCACTTTTCTTTGTGTGGTTTTTCTTTGCTTTATTTTGTTTACAACTGCAAGATAAAAAGCACAATATTTATCTCTGGATACTGCAAACGCAGGTTCTTCCCAGAACTGCTTGGTGTCTGTAACAGGAATAGGAAATACTAAAAGAAGAGGGATTATTGAGAGCAGAACTAGAATCACTAATTTTCCTTAAGAAAGCAAGTTTAAGCTCATAGCAATAGAAAACTTTTAGCAGCGATTCTGTTGTGCTTTGGGTTCTCCTCTCTCAAAACAGGGGAGGAAGTTCCATCCACCAAGTTACTTGTGGTTGGATTAGCTGTAGACTTTGCAAATGCTTATGCTTTTTTAGGGATTAATTTGATTACAGTAATTTCACGATTATAAGCCGCACCTTCTTCATTGAAGAATCTAGCATACCCCAGTAGTGCTGCTTATATTCAGGTGCGGCTTATCTATGGACAAATCCCGTGGTCTATCTGGCTACCGGGAAGTGCGGCTTATAATCAGGTGCAGCTTATAAACGTTAAATTACTGTACTTTGTAGGAGCTTTCAACAGAAATGGCAAATGTAGCCTAATATGCAAGTGATTAAAAATATTGCACTGAAAAAGGGTTCTGCCTTCTTCCAAAGTACACAACCTCCTTTTAGGTAGTTGTAGAGAGCAACAAGCTCTCAACTTCGCCTCCTTTTCTCCAGGTTTAACAATCTCAGGTCCCTCAGCCACTCCCTGTAGGACTTTCTAGACTCTTCACCAGTTTTGTTGCTGTTCTTGGGACATGTCCCAGCATCTTGGTGTCTTTCTTGCAGTGAGGAGCCCAAAATTGAGCACAGAACTCAAGGTGTGGCCTCTCCGACACAGGGAGACAACCACTGCCCTGGTCCTGCTGGCCACACTATTTCTGACACAAGCCAGGATGCCACCGGCCTTCTTGCCCACTTGGGCATGCACTGGCTCATGTTCAGATGCTGTTGACCAGCACCCCTCAGGTCCTTTTCTGCTGGGCATCTTTCCAGTCACTTTCCAGCCTATAGCCCTGCCTGGGGTTGTTGTGACCCAAGTGCAGAGCCCAGCACTTGGTCTTGTTGAACCTCATATAGTTTATCTCAGCCCATTGATCCAACCTGTCCCACAGGTATGACTTCTTAGGATACTACTACTGAGAAGATACGCATATACTGGCATTTGGAAAACCTGATGACACATTTTTACCTGCTTCATAGCTGTATAGTGAAGAAAGGAGGAGACACTAATAAAACCTTGATCCTCTATATTTGTGGATTAGCAGAAAATTATGTACATTTTAGTATTCCATAAATATGGAGAAAAGTTTTGCTACATGTGTTTAGACTAGCAAAGACAGACCTTCATGCTCTCACTGAAATTCTCTGCTAAACTGCTGAGTTTGTCAGTATGAGAATCTGGGTTTTCATTGCAAAACCCCTTCAGAAAGACTGCTTTCTATTTAACTGACTTCTAGGATTAAATAAGTTTGGCTTTACACTGGAATAAAAAAAAAAAAGCCTTAGCTGGCTGACTACAAATATCAATCTTCAGTCTTTCAAAAAAAAACCCACATCAGATCTTTCTCCCTGGAGAAAGACATTTTAGAGATGCATGGGAAGAATGCTTTCAGGCCAATGATATTGGTTGGGCTGCTTAGCACTGGAAGCATCAAATACTCTTTGATTTGGAGGACTGTGAAAAGATAATAAGCTTATGGCAAACACCTGAAAATTTCTTTACTGCTCTGGTAGTTTAGCCCTATGATTTCCTTAGCTCTCAGAACTATAAATGTGCTTTCATTTCTGATGATAGTTTTTTAGCTCATTGCTATAAAGAAGCCCCACTAATTAACTCTTACATACCAACCCAAACAGAACATCATGTGGGACTTTGCCAGTCATTCTCATATATATATTCTTACTATGGATTGCTTTTTTATTTCTAAGCTTCAGACATGCCCGTGGGCTTAGAATGAGAGAGCTTTTTACCAGTACAAGCAGCTGGTGCAAGGGAAGTGATATAACTAATTTACATTCTTAGGTTCTTCCTATCTCTGTGTTTTGTAGTGGACCAGATAATTCAATACCCTTCTCTTATAGTTTAAATTAGTGCAGATAGCTGATGGTAATTACAGGAACAGATTTTTATTCTTAGCTGGGTGTAGGGAAGAAGGTTTGCTTTGAAACTTAGTATTTAGTTCTATTAATCTATAAGCTATTTTGGTAAGCATTAGTTTGGCTGGATGTCTGAAAAGTGCTATGAAAGGTTGAAAGCATCCAAGAATGAACAGGTTGTTTTGGGAGTACAAGCAAGAAGAACCAGAGCTGTGTTGCAGTGGACAGAAGTCAATGTGGGATTCAGTGTGTTAAGGAAGAGAGAAACTGACAGATTTAATGGAGCGCAGGGACATGAAGCTGTGTTGGGGAGGTTTAGGTTGGATGTGAGAAGGTTTTTCACCCAAAGCATGGTTGGGCACTAGAACAGGGTCCCCAGGGAAGTGGTCACAGCACCAAGCCTGCCAGAGGTCAGGTGTTTATACAATGCTCTCAGCTGCATGGTGGGACTCATCTTGGGGATGGTGCTGTCCAGGGCCTCGAGTTGGACTCTGATAATCTTAGTGGGTCCCTTTCAACTCAGCATATTCTGTGATTCTGTAATTCTGTGATTCTGTGACTGGAGTGGTAAAAGACATGGAAGTTCCAGAGGTTAGCGTGAACCTGGGTACAGTAGTGTAGCTCTAGAGCCTAATTGACCATCCATTTTTCATATTGCTCTTTAACACACACACAGAGAGAGAGAAATGTGCATTGCCTTCATTTTTTTCATTTCTCTTTAGAATGCAACTTGAAAACAAAAAATAGTGTAATAAAACTTTATAATTGAAGTCACTGAACAAGGAGTTTTTTGTGTAATTGTTTCCCTGTTGATATATGGATTATTTCATTTGAAAATACTGGTTATCAGCTTCAAGCAATAAACTTGTAAGCTTTGATAATACAGATGTTTACACTCCCAGTCCTTTGATCTACTTTGAGTTTTTGAAAATAAAAAAAAAAAAAGCTTTACTGGTTATGCTTTTTAGTCTTTGTTTTTCTGAGGAATAATTTGCTAAGTGTTCAGTAATAAAATGGCATCTTGTAGCTTCATGTGGAAGCATTTAGGATCCAATTTTCAAATTAGGACATCTAATTTTGACCGTTAACAGCTAGAATTTTTTTAAATATGGAAGGTTTTCCCAGCCTCAACAGAAGTTGTTGAACCCAGATTTTCCAAAGAGCTATACTTCTATTCAAGCCTCTGTGTTGACCAAATAAAAAATTGCTTAGCACTCTTTCAAATCCTCTTGTAAGGCTAACATCAAGATTTTCTTTACAAATTGTTGTCATGTCTTTAAGTGTCTCTGGCTCCAGTTGTGTTTCTCTCTTTCTCTTCTGATCTTTCAGGCAGTAAAAGGCTTTTCCAGACCCTCATGCAATGAGTTAGGCATTTATCGTCAAGTAGGGCATAGTGTTTTCTGGAGAGGCCTGACATAGACTGCACAGTTGGCAACCAGACTCATGCCTTAGTCTGTTTTGCATCAAAGAGAAGGCACTCAGTTCTAATGTGCTGAAGGGGGATATTTCACTGCTCTGAAAATCCAGCTGCAAGTCATGACAAATACTGATTAAAATTCAAAGCTTAAATGCCTCTTTGTGAAACTCCCTAAGTACAATTAAACCAGAGGCTCAGAATCCTGGTGGGGAGTGATGTCCAGGGACACTATCCTTGTAACCTTGCCAAACAAAAATCTCCACTGTGGTCTGAAAAGGCCTCACTTCTGTATTTATTTTTTTTTTTCATATTCCTAACTGATTTTTTCTGCTCCACAAATTAATCCTCGCATCCTCCTATGTCGACCAATACTTTGCTTCCTGCAACCTGCATGTTTTGTCCCTGATGAGATAACCCCGACCAGGTTTCCACTTCTGTGTTTTAACCTCTCCCCTTCCTAACATGTTTACCAAAGGGATGTAGGAGATCCTCCCAGTATAGGCATGGTACATTCCAGCTGCAGCTGCACTCTGCTGTTAGTCAGTGCAACCTCATCACTTCTGAAGCAGAGCTCTTATGTAACTTATATAACTTATATAAGTCTCAGAACTGGACACTTTTCAGTAATACATCTAAAATCAACCCGGGTTATATAATTGTTGTGGGGTTTATACTTATTTAATATTCCCCAGAACTAACTCTGATCTATCAGTGGCTTTAGAGGTGCTATTGCTACTCATGTTAATAAATACCAAAACATGCTACCTGTTTGTTACCCTATCTAAACTCAAGTACCCCAGCTCCATCCAAGGGGAGGATATCCCCATTATTCCCAGAAATTCAATGCCAAGATATCTCCCACGTCAGCTGGTGATAGCATGGCCTTATGATGGCTTATGGAATGATCTTGCTGGCATTACTGATGGAAAGCTAAGGTGTATACAGTGCTTACAGCCTGATTTTCCCACCTCCTGAAGAGATTCATCTTAGGCAGGGTCCAGAGCTCTATATGTAATTTTTTTGTCTTTTAAAACACTAAGCAAAACTGTTTGTCTGTCTGGGGTCCTGAGTTCCTTCCAGGAAGGACTCTTATGTCTAGGTACTGGTTTTTATAAAAAATGCAGGCGTCATATGTTTCATTAAGGAAGTCAGAGGAAGCTGAGGACCCCTCTAGGACATATAGTATCTGGGATACAGTTTTAGGAAAGAACCAATTAGTAATATCCCCCTGAACTTCTAATACTCTTATAACATAGGAGAAAGTAGTCTCTGTGTTAATGCTAGCAGTGGCAGCATTTTCTGCCACTAGACAGAAAAATAAATGCCACTGATTTCAGGTATGCCTTGGAGAGCTGCAGTCAGAACAAGGGATGGAGTCTGGTGTTTTGAGTCAAATAGGTCATAGTCAGGGTGAAAAGTATATGCTACCATAGATAATAATTTCTCCTCACCCTTTTCCCCTTCTGACCTCCCCCAGAAATGCAGAGATCCTGCTGGAATGTGCTTTGCCCTTTCTGGAGAGGCATGGATGGTACAGCCCTTGTCCACACCTTCCCTTCTGCCTGCCCGTCCCCTAAATCCTTGCTTGCTCTTCTGTTTTTCTACTTTCCCTAAATGCAACTTACTTTAAGCATGCATTATTATTAACATCCTACAGTAAAATTAAGCTATTATATAACCCATTTGTCGATCTCAGCCAATTTCTTCTATCTTTTTCTATGTCTATTTATGACGTACATCCAGACTGCACGTCTTTTTTTTTTTTTCCTCTCCATGTTTATTTTAAAAATAAGTGATTAAAAAAAAGATGTATTAAAAAAAAAAGCAACACTCAAGGGTGGTGGTGTTTTTGGCCAATAATTGAAAACATATTTGAATGGGAGGGGGACAGAAGGAAAGAGAATCCAATAATTTTAAAAAATAATTCAAATTATGAAAGTGTCCCTAGACTGCTTTGTCTGTTCCTTTCAATGTGTGCATCTGGTTTGTCCTCTTTGAAAGTGTGTGGAGTAATATTTTCTTTAAAAATAAAATTTCAAAATCCAGCAATTGTTCTTATCTCACTTCTTCCTGGGAACAAAGTTCTCTTTTTCATTTTTTGCTTTTTTTTTTAGTATATCTCTACATAGTTATATTTTGATGTATTTCATTTCAATGGTTGAATTTCTATCTTAGATTTGGTTTGTTCCAATCTAATAATGAAAAAAAAAAACTAAACAAAAGAGTTATGAATTGTTTTCTGCAATTTTTTTCCTCTATTTCTGTCTTTAAATAAGGAACTACTTCACTGGCAGAATCCTACAGCTGTATTTTTGAGATTCTTCAGGGAATCTAAATAAAAAAGCAGTCTAATTTGAAAGTGGGAATGGGCTGGGCAAACACAATCTTTACTTTTGAAACAGTACATTTGATGTACTCAAGAAATTATTGTTTCAAATTGCTGAGAATACTGATACCAATCTAATGGACTTCAGACAAGATGATTCTTAGAACAAGAAGGCTGTGGGCAGCTACAGATGAAGTTGTTCTAATTCCAGTGCATAAAACTAGTTTCCTTGTTTTTTTTGTTTTACTCTCTGGTTATTATTATTACTATTATTATTATTATTATTATTATTAGTTTATGTATTTTTACTGCTATTTTTAGTAGGGAAAAGTCTTAACTGTTTTTATAATTTGAGAACCTTTAATGAAAATGTAAATATTAATACTATAATTATTAATTTTTTTGTAACTTGCATGTTGAAGAAGTTGCAGCTTAGGGTTTGTGAGATTGTCAATGTTAGAGTTCTGTTCTTTCTTTTTGTTGATGGGCATGAATATGCTCATTTGTTTTTGTATATTGCCCAT
Source organism: Sialia sialis (assembly GCA_009812075.1). Classification (NCBI taxonomy): domain Eukaryota; kingdom Metazoa; phylum Chordata; class Aves; order Passeriformes; family Turdidae; genus Sialia; species Sialia sialis. The sequence continues at coordinate 5,510,016 of VRYO01001269.1, read as the reverse complement.
CCCTTCCTTACAGCCAGAAGCTCTAATGCTGCTAGATCACTCCGTACCGCCCTTACATGGACATGGCAACTGACTTACACATTCACTCCCATCATCTTCATCTCCTGTGTAGTACACTCATAGATTTTTACACTCCCACTCCATCCACCCTAAGCATTTTTTCTTCCCATAAGTTCCCCCTTCACCACCCCTTTCTTAAGCATTGTTAAATTTTTATGTGCAGTCATCCATTCCTTAAAGCACACACACACAAAAATTATAGAAAAAAAGAAAATGTTTAAAAAAATATATATCAAATTGACCAAAAAGGCAAAAAAGCAACAAACTTTGCTTTTCAAAAAACATTATATGTGTAGATATGCAAACGAGCAAAAGTAAATTCAATAAATTGTACAGGATTTTTCAACTGCAATATGCTAACAACTTTACATATGATAAAAAATACAACCAAAAACAGCAGAAAAAAAAAAGTTCAAATTTGTTAAGGTGCAAGATTTTTTTCTTTTCATGTTATGTGGTGTGGATGTATGTGTTGTTGCCTCCCTGTATCGCCCTTTGTTGTAAAACAAATATATTTAAAAAGAAATAATAAACATTTTAAAAAAGTTTTTAAGAAACAACAGCAAAAAAAAGCAAGTTACAAGAATGTGGCAATGCTACTTGTCCAAGAGCATTCTTACACAACTTTCTTTTGTAAATTTTTCCTTTCATGCCAAAAAACATGCGGGCAATTTGTTGATGTAAGTTGACTGTTATGAAATCAATGTGGTATGCTTTCTAAATATTTTTATTTAATTTTGGTTATCTTTTTAAAAAGGAAATAATGCTTTTGATTTTCATAATTTTTTTCAGTTCTCTTAGGTTTTGATCTTTCTTTTGCTGATGAAGTGAATTACTTGTTCTGTTTTTCCTTTCTCTGGCCTTGTTGCTGTGGCATTTTTATTTTCTAGTGTATGGTTTTGTTTTAGGAATATGTATATGAGGTTGTTTATTTTTAATGAATTTTTATTTGACTTTATGTTATGTGCTCGTTGTATATTGTCAATTGCCATATTGTACTGTGCATACGATGGGGTGAAGGAGTCTGAGGCAGTTTGGTTCTGTTCTTTCTCAGTCCCCCTCTTCCCTTTCCCCACACAAATCACCAGCAATGTTACTTTTCGTGCTACTTAAATTGTATTTAACCTGGTGGTATAAGCCTTCATGTCAAATCAAAATTTACGGGACTTCTTTAGAATTGTGGTAGCTCTCTGAGTTTTCCTACTGCAGCTGTACACCATTCTTACTTTATTCCCACGAAACGATTTTATTTCTATCAAAATTTTTCATTGCTGATTATGTGCCTGATGTCCAATCTGAATGATACTCTCAAGTGAACTCTTACCAGGTTAGTGCCCCCACCATATTACTATTGGTATCAGCCTTGATAGCACCATACAGAAATGATGCTGACAGATCCTGAACATCTAAAATTTCCTTGCTACAAAAGAGGTTTGCATTATTTTCTTCAAGCAGCACGACTAAAAGTAAGAGAAAGCTGCAGTTCTTTTTAAGTACATATGTTTTCACCATTTCTGCATAGTAATGCTGTGCTCAGTAGGTGTATTAGGTTCATCAAGTCCCCAGGACGACTGATAATGAAAATACAACAAATAATTATACTGAATAGGAAGCTGTAACCACATAATCATAAAAATTTAAAATAATGGTGGGAGAGAGAAGAGGGTATGTCTCAACTGGTTCAGAGAAGCTCAGTGTCTGGGCAACAAAATACTTGATTTTGCTCTAGAATTTTGCTGCTACACATGATGTCAGGACCTCTCTGGAAGGTTCTGTTTCACTGAAACTCCACAAAGGTCGCCGATAATTTACATCAGTAACAGATAGCCCAGCATTAACTTGGGGTTCATGACCTCTCAAACTCGGTACCTTCCTTTTGCTCATAAGCCATCTGTTGGGAAACACCGCATTTCCTGATGCCTTTCAAGATAGCTGGAGAGAGGGGCTTAGGAAACACTTTTCAACCAACTCCATCTGAAATCCAGTTTTATCAAATCACTTTGAGGACTACATAGTCTCTGAAATGAAAAGGAGATATCTGAGATAAAGAGTTGCAGTATTCCATTGCTGAAATCATGTTTTTCTCTCTACTACTCTCTGTCAATTGCAATTAATTCAGACTGCAAGAGTAGAAAATACTGAGAATGTTCATATGCTAGGTGTTGTGTTAGCATCATCTTTCTTTTGAATCAGAAACTATATTCTGAATAATTTCCTCTTTTTATCTTCAGAGGACTCAAAGCAGAATTAACTAAATACCATTAGACTGAAATGTATGAACTCAGTCTTTTAATAAGGAATTATTGAGTTGATACAGAGGGGGAAGTGGTAAGGAATTATTTCCCTGGAAAGTATTTCATATTAAAAATGGAGTCAGACTTCAGAGGAACATCAAAAGAATAGGATGAAAATTGCAAACTTTGGATGCAGAATTTCAACTCCCTGCAGGAATGGATGAATTGTGCAGCCTTTATGGATGACATTTTAAAGGTCCTCGGTTGCACCTGGAAAAGAGAGAGACTATGAGGTGTGTTCCTTATCATCATCAGGAGAAGATGAATCTTTCAGGCTTTCTTTTTGTGTACCTTTTGTCCTGTATCAGTTTGATGCCTGAAACTCCACTGAAGTAGTTGTGGCTCTAAAGATGAAAACCAGCAGCTGCTGCAGTTTTCCATGTTGTTTTATTTATCGTATTTTTTGGTGCCCTCTGCATTCCTGGCTTGCCCACACCATCCTCACAGTTCATAAGACTTCTATTAAATTTTAAACACTCTGTCTTTTCCAGTGGCATAGGACTCTGACTGGAGCTCAGCTCCAGAGATATGAATTATATATCTATAAATATGCTCATAAAGCAAAAAGCAGGGCAGCTCCAAGGCTTAAGTAGACCTTTTATATCCCCAGTGCTCTTGCTAGTTTAAAGAAAAGCACAACTCCATGAAAGCAGTATATGTGTTAGATTAAAAGGCTAATTTTTAATTAATATATGCACACTTTCTGGAATGAGGCCAAGCTGGGATGTTTGGTATAAGATTTCCAACCTCACAGACTTCAGTTGTCTCAGAGCTCCTTTCAGTTTGGCGTTAAGGTTTTTTGGGGCTTTGGGTTTTTGTTTTTTTTTTAATCTACCCCGTTGATGAGTAAATAAGTTTTGCATCTGTGTCACTGCAGAGAAAACAATTTTACCTTTTCTTCTTTTTTGGGTTTTTTTTTTTTCCTTTGGCACTATGTTGTCAAGAGGAACTATTTTAAAAATATATTTCTATTCAAGAAACATCTATTCCCTGCTTAGAGGAGAAAGCACGAAGCAGGTGAAAAATAAATCTGGAAAATCATTGTGAAATCTTTGGATTGCTAAAGTAATCCTGAACTCACAGCATACCAGTGAACACTTTTAACAGGTGCTTAACAGACAACAGAAAAAAAAAAAAAAAGGAAAACAAACATAACTACCAGGAAACAACCTATATAACTCACAAGCAGAATCTAAGTCTTACATGAATATTTATTTGAAAACCTTGGCCCAAACTGGGTTGCAGCCTTTCTTTTTCTTTCTTTTTTTTCTTTTTTTTCTTTTTTTTTTTCTTTTTTTTCTCTTTTTTTTATTTCCCACAGCATAGAGCAATTTGGAAATTGAACCTGTAAGTTTTATTCAAGGCTGAAGGCATTAATTTTTCAATTAAAAAATGGTTAGACATTGTGAGGAGAAAAGAAAACTTGACAAATATAAAAGCTTTCTCAAACATATTTCCCTTCATGCATGGTTGTTTAGGGGTTCCTCTTTAGATTTTTCTAGAGGCCTAAATCTCTAAAATATTCGCCTTCCCCAGCAAACCATTCAGCATCTAAATATTCTTGACAACTAAGTGGCTGTTTTGGTATTTTTAAATCTTTGTGTTTCCCTTTAAACTGATGTGGGCTCTGGGCAAGAGGCACCACTACTCCGCCACTGAAGGACCTCTGGGTCCAGGCAGCTTCCTGCACCCTCAGCCACTTTTCTGTGAAAGATGCTTTCCCCTACACACACACTCATCATCTGCTGGTCATCAGACACCCTCTCACGTCTCTTACGAGTAGAAATGTAAAACCACTCACAGAGCTGTTTGCAGGTATGAGATGAAAGTTCGCACTTGCTCCATATTTCTCCCGTGTTCCTGGAAGCTTTTCAGGATTTACATTCCCTGTTATCCTTAAATAACACATTTCTCTTAGACTGAGTGGCATTTTTATCATGCCATTTTTAGGGATGTTTTTATTCCTCTATAAATCACATATTCCAAGAAGCATTCATTGTGCTTGCATCCTGTTAGACCTACAGCTTCAAGTTCACTGTGAGTTTTGCATAGATGCCTAATAATGCAAGAAAAGAGAAGCATAGAGTGCTTTTTCTGACTTTATTTGGTCTTAGTTCCTTCTGTTACAGACAATAAAAAAATTAAAAATCAAAACATTATTACCACCCTTGCATCTTCCTGATACCCTACAAAAGTAAGTGTAACAAATTAACTGCTCGATGGAGAAGTGATGCCTAATAAAGGACCTTAAACACTCTCTTAATTTGTTGAGTATGCAAGTAACCACAGTGTGGATCATTGGACAATTTGGAATAAGAACTAGTGATGAGATTAAATAATTGTATCAAAATTAATCCAGTGCAGTATGCAATATGAAAGCTATTTCTCTCCTCACATACATTGAGAGATGAAAGCTTTGTAAAACTTAGTCCTGGCTCTGTCTTACTGCCTTCCATCCAACAGTCTTGCTGGCATCGAAAAGCTCCCTTATTTTGTCCATCACTTATGGAAAGCCCCAATTATCATAGCAATTTTATCAACTTTACTTAATGTTTCAAGACAGCTGTGAGCATTTTTACATTTCCAATAGTCTTGATCATATCTCAAGTCCTCAACAGCAACAAAAACTATATAACTATGACCTGGTTTTAGATGCAAAGGTTACTGGGGAAAAAGGAAGGCCTTCATATTAAATGTAAGATGATGTGTGATTCTTTCCAGAAAATTAATCATTTACAGGACCAAAATAACTCCTCTTTGGACAAAAACTACCCAAAATACTGCTCCAATGGGTGGCAGATCAACTGCATACTGCTGCTGTAGGCCAGTATAATAGCTTTTAAGAACAAAGGCACTTCAAGACTCCAGATGAGCAATTAAAAGCTGACAAACTTTTTTTTCCAGGTGAGTGTCACAGATAATGAATGAAAATCACAGACAAGTATTGCAATTGAACAGCAAAACACCGATTTTAAAAAACTATTTAAAGGAGCATTATCTATCCCTGGAACTTAAATTCCAGCCTCATGCAATTTGATGAAATCCTCACTTAAATACTGTTATTTTTATTCATTTTTTTTTTTTACCAGGCTCACAGATGATCTTTTCCCCCTAAGGCATACTCCAAGTTCATCCTGACACCACCTGTTTGCATAGATTATAGATGCTCTACTCAAGCCATGGATAGGCCTTCTGGACATACATAAATCATATTACATGCTCTAGTTTCTACATTGCTAAGAAAACAGCTCAGATGCATAAGCACAAAATGCAGTGTAGCCATTTGGCAGACTACACTTTAGGCTTTTTTACATAATTTTTTTGAAAGCATGTAGTTTGGAGACATTGATACTTATTTCTTCATTCTCTCTGCAGTAACAAAATAGATATATGAACATACTGAGGAAGCACAGAAAACTAAACAATATGTTCAAATTGGCCCTTTGTATCTTAACTTAAAACTAGCTTTGCATTAAAATATGCAAAATACTGCATTTCTTATTTTGGCAAAATTTTCACCCTGGTACCTCTGAGAGAATTCCCACTGTTTCAATTGATTAAACTGTGTCACCACTTAGTTTCCCATTAAGGAAAAGAATAAGCCATATTGTTATTTCAGCTATCCAGATTTAATCAAAATGTTAAGTACCTTTTCCCGTATATTTCTATCTTGTTCGAATGTATTGCTCTCCAAATACATTTAGAAGATATTTTGATTTTAGACCATATTCCTTATAGACATTCTATGGACATTACTGGCATAATTCAATGGGAAACAAGTGCATGTAATATAAATTGGGTATATTTGAGAGAGTAGAATTTTTGGCCTTGATGTATTCAGCATTGTAACAATACCAAACTGTTCATTAGCAGTTATTAATACAAAACTAAAACCGAGAATTATTTATTTAGAAACTATACTTCCTTTTTCACATCCTCCTTAAGCAATGGCGGATATAAATTGAGATTTCCTATGCATTAGGAATACTTCTTACTGAGCTGCACTCCTTTGAAGAGATCTAGATTGCTCTCATGATGTCAGCTAAACAATTTAATTTGTATTTTGAGCTGCTTACTTACATGACTAGGCAAAGAAAAATTACCCAAAGGAAAATTTATACACAAACTTTCAAAAACAATATAGTTCACTCTAAAAAAAATTGTTGATGACCTGTATATCAGCAGAAGACTACATAATCACAACTAAAGAAATTAGATAAATCAATAGGATTACACACTTTTTTTTTTTAGTCCAGAATATAAAACAGTGGAGTGTTAAATACCATAGACTCAAAAGTAGAGGTGCAGTGACATTATAATATAGAGACAACACAGGGCTCTTACCCTAAAAGTAGCAATACTGCTGCTCAGAATCCAAATGATAGAAATGATGCACTGATTTTCTTGTTTCATTTCCATGTAAGGTTGTTGCATCTATAGATTTATTGTTCTGCTTGAAGAGGAGGCTGTAAGTCCACCTTGATTTCAGCCCTCTGTAGGCAGGTGACATCATGCTAGAAATCAGTAGAACTGATGTCAACTGTCAGCCTGTCGAGAAGTAACAAGGTGTGAAGACAACTTCTGCAGTAAAATCCTGGTCTCAAACTTGATAATCAAAGTCCTTATTCAGTTCTTTGTCAATCATAATGAAATCTATCATAATTTTTAATCAAATTATAGTAAATGAATATCAAGAAGACTGGAAGATGAAGATAGCATGGCACTAGTAGCCCCTAAAGATTCAAGGAAAGGGACATTCTCAGAATCTTAGAGAATGCTAAAGAACAATTAAAAAGAGAGGAACTGTGAGTAGAGCTCTGTACCTACCTGGACCCAGTAAGTACTTGGTTCTTATTTCATCCCTCAATTTCATGAACCCTCCCACAATTTAAAAGCCAAACAATGATCAAGAAGAAATGGATGAATGGAAAGTGCCTTGGGGAAAGGACTTATGTCCTGCCACAGACGGTGAGCGTATTAGAAAGGCAGAGAAAAAATACCATTGATATTTTAAATGAAAATAATCAGAAGAGAAAAAACTGGCAAGATGAGTGGTGGAAAATATATCTGGGGAACTGGTCTATGGCAGTATAAAGTAATTAATTTAAATAGTCTTCTAACCAAATGCTTTAAAAAGATCACTACCAAAAATTGAAGACCACAGAGTCACTTGAGAGTATCTCCAAAAATAAAAAAATTTAAGTCTGCAAAAATTCAGGGTATTTCACTGCACATATCTAGCATAGGTAGGAAGCAGAACATGCACTTTAGCAATGTCCAAGCTGGGTGGGAGGGAACAATGAAAGGCAGCCCCAGGAAATTATGTTGGTAGTGTAGCTAGAGAGAGAAGGCTGATCCCTGACACCTTTTCAGAATGCCCAGATCCACTCTCACCCGTAAGTGAACTGAGAATGGTGCATTGTGTCACTAAAATGTACTAATCTTCTTTTTTTTCTCTTTTCCATCCCAGGAGGTGAATTAGTTATCCCTCTACTTGTAGAAGACCCTTTAGATATCCCTCCTATTGCTACTCGTGCACCTTTCATTACACTTCCCCCTACCTTTCGCCCCCTCCTCACCATTATTGAGACCACCAAAGATTCCCTGTCCATGACCTCTGAGGCGGGGTTACCTTGCTTGTCGGACCAAGGCAGCGATGGTTGTGATGATGATGGCTTGGTGATATCTGGGTATGGCTCAGGGGAAACCTTTGACTCTAACCTACCCCCTACTGATGATGAAGATTTTTACACCACCTTCTCCTTGGTAACAGATAAGAGTCTTTCCACTTCCATCTTCGAAGGTGGCTACAAAGCACACGCACCCAAGTGGGAATCCAAGGACTTTAGACCTAACAAAGTCTCCGAAACTGGTAGGACTACTACCACGTCTTTGTCCCCTGAGCTGATCCGCTCCACAGCTTCGTCCTCGACTGTGATGGTTCCCAAATTGCCAGCCGGCAAAATGAATAACCGTGAGCTCAAACCCCAGCCTGACATAGTCTTGCTTCCGTTGCCCACTGCCTATGAGCTAGACAGCACAAAGCTGAAGAGCCCGCTAATCACTTCCCCCATGTTCCGTAATGTGCCCACAGCAAACCCCACGGAGCCGGGAATCAGACGGGTTCCGGGGGCCTCAGAGGTGGTCCGTGAGTCGAGCAGCACAACGGGGATGGTCGTCGGCATTGTGGCTGCTGCCGCCCTCTGCATCCTCATCCTCCTGTACGCCATGTACAAGTACAGGAACAGGGACGAGGGGTCCTATCAGGTGGACGAGACGCGGAACTACATCAGCAACTCAGCCCAGAGCAACGGCACGCTCGTGAAGGAGAAGCAGCAGAGCTCAAAGAGCGGCCACAAGAAGCAGAAAAACAAGGACAAAGAGTATTATGTGTAAAAAAAAAGAATAATTATTTATATATAAATATATAAATACTTAATGAGATTTAACTGAGATATCAGAACCATTGCAGCGAACGAGATGATTGGGAGATATCGTTTGTGGGAAAAAGTATTGGGAAAAAATTTCAGCAGTGACTGTTAATGTCTAAGTCATCACTTGGAGTCAGCAAACTTTGCCCTAATGTATTATAAAGCACACTAAGCGTTCTGGAGATGGCGCGCACAGCTCTGCTCTGTTAGTGAACTTGGACATCTCCAAATCTCCTCCTCCGCTGAACTTTCTGCAAAGGTAGAAGACTTCATGGCTTACTTGTTTCATATCTCCAAGTGAGTCTTTAACAATGTTCGTGATCCTTGACTGTATCAATAATTTTTCAGTTTACTTATTTAAAAAAAAAAAAAAAAAAAAAAAAAGAAGGAAAAAGAAAAAAAAATACAAACAATATTAAGCAACAAAGAAATATTGAGCAAACTGATCTGGCCGTGTCCAGCATACATATAATTTTTCGAGATTGGAGGAGGGGAATAAAAGATTTTGGAGATTGTTGGTTTTTTGGTTTGGTTTTGTTTTGTTTCTTGACTTGGTTTTCGTTTGGTTTCTTTGGTTACTTTTGGGTGAGGGAGGGAAGAGTAGAGTGGAATGGTGTGGGGGGTTACCCAGAACATGACTCGAGAAGAAATCTCGGAAAAAAATTTCATAATAAATAAAGAGAGACTATTACCATATATGAACTCAAAAGCTACCCATGGTGTTTACTCTGCATATCTGGTTGTATTGTCTCTAGAATCTGTCATCTTGTAGTTAAGTTGTTTGCTAACAGCACAGTGAAAGTGTCTGATGAGTGGTGCTGAGGAAAATTGTCATGGAAAGCTGGTTCTCTTAGATCTGGCTCCAGTATTTGCACTGAAGAACTGAAGAGCAGATGGGTTTGGGTCTGTTCTAATCAGTCACTGGCTTTGAGTATAGCACTCAGTGTGCATTAGACAACCAAAGTATGGTTAACAAGATTCAGAGATTCAAAAAAGAATGCTTTAAAGTTATTAACCATTCTGAGCTGAATATACTGTGCAAAAATAAAGGAGCCTTCCTCTGGGTTCTGGTTCTGTGACATTGCAATGCATGCAAAATTAATAATAAATCAGTTTAATAAAGAGATCAGAAAGACACCACTGGAGTTCAACTTGTGACATGACCAATAAATGTCAGAAAAGCTAAACACTTGTAAAAGAATGCAAATTAAATCGTTTTTTTGGCATATAACTGTTTTACAAATGTAATATTTTAATTTTGTAGCTTGACATTTCAGATCATCTCTGTCTTTCCATTTGCCCTATTCTCCCTTTTCCTTCTCTTTTATATAAAAGAAAATAAATAAAGCTGCTGTGACACACAAAAAATAATAAAGAAAAATTAATTTAATAATATAATATATATATATACACACAGATATATTTATCATGGTATGTTTGATGGGACGGCTGGAACAAAAGTTCTGTTATGGTCTTAACGCAAAATGAGAATGTTCTTGAAGAACAAAGTAAAAAGAAACAGACAACAAAAGCAAACCTTAAAATGTGAAGGGAGCGTGTGTTTTAGCTTTGTCACAGTTAACTGTGTCAAAAAAAAAAAAATCTGAAATTTTGTTTACATATTTTACTACTATTTTTTTGCTAATATAATTTCTATATGGATACCCTGATGGTGTATATACTGTTTTATGGTTAAATTGGGAATGTCTTATGTTTAATTTAATTTATTTAATTTGCTTGGTTGGTTTCTACATTTTCCCAGTAATTGTGAAAAGGATTATCTTACTGTACAGAACAATAGTGAGGTGGTTTGACAGCCATGCCTATCATGTGCAAAAAAACAGAGGAGGGAGATAGAGACAGAGAGGGAAACAACAAAAATCAAGACAGGTTGAGAACCCTGGGATATCAGAAATGAAAACTTTTGCTGTATGCGGATGAAAACTAATCAGCTGTTTAGGTTTAGAAATCTACTCTTGCTGGTGTTTATAAGTCGCATGAATATTTGACTTTGAAGAAGTTTCATCAGATACACACACGCACATGGGAACTTAAATTCAAAAAACCAGTCTTCTCAAACACTTAGAGAAGGCACTTTCATGTTAACAAATATTTTCAGTGTGTGTATGTGTGCGTGTGTGGTGCGTGTGCGCGTGTGTGAGGTTGAGCTTTTTTCTTTTTTATTTTTTATACTAAAAAGAAAAAAAAGACAGGTTTTAAAAAGGTATGAAAGCACGATTTTAGATGACTTAACTGGCCGAAACTATATAAAAGTTGATTATATCTTGATGTCTGTAAAAGATTGCTGTTCTTGGAGTCTTGGAGTCTTGTGAAATGATTTCCTGCTTTCTTTCTTCCTTTCCTTTTTGCTTTCCTTTTTTAAGTTAAAGGAAAAAATATTTACACTTTCCTTTTTTGTGTAAGTTTCTATTGGACAGTTTTTGGGAACATGTGCATTTCTGTATGTGGGCTACTACCATATCCCTGTTGCTTTATGGACAACCTGGAGAACTTTTATTTGAGTTATCGTGATGTTATTGCTTTTTTTTCCCCTTTCTTTTTCTTCTTCTTTTTGATTATTTTTCTTTTCTTAGTTGCATTTGGTTTAAAGATATGCTTAGCAATAAAATGTTCTTCCCAAAGCCCCGGATGTTGCTGTGGTTTTATTTCCAAAAGACTTCAGGGAAATTCCAGATCTTTAAAGGTGAAAATATTCTGTGATGTAAGTATCCCCCTTCCCACAGGAGTGTCTAGCCACCAAAGTACAGAATCACATTCACTTTTGCGTTCTTCCATTAGCCCAGTGAATCTTTTTCCTTTCCTTTGCAGGGATATAAATTAAACATGAGTCTGAAGTGTGTCTCATACCACTCCCACCACCTCAGTTGCACAGTTCTGGGTAATATGGGCTTCGGTTATCTCAGACAAAATCATGCCTAGGACATTGACTTAGTATGCCCTTTTTTATGTAGCTCTTTCCATTATGTTTATGGGATTCTGAATTTGTCTTTGGCCAGGAGTCTGTGTGATGCACTGCAGCAGCTGAATTCTTTTGGGGATTTAGATAGCTAATTTGATGCAGAACAATGTTCACATCATTTTAGATGAGGATCTAGCTTAGGTCCCCTGAATTTATCTATCATCTTCCATGTACTACCTAAGGAAGATCGTTTATATATTTTAGGTGCTAGGTTCTAGAGATCAGACTTGGCAGATGGTCTGAGTGTTCACTTCTTTCCAGTTAACCCCAACTATGGTACTGAGTGTTCCTTCTCCTGCTGGGCATTATAGTCTTATTCTGGCCATCGTGCAAAATTTCCAATATCCTGTCTTGTTTAGTAAGTTGTGTAGCACATCAGTTCACAGTAGTAGTGTGGGGTTTTGACAGATTAAAACTTCCAAACTATCTTCAAGGTTTTTTACTTGTTACAGGCATCTGGGGGTCAGGCAAATGAGTGTTTCACAGCCCTTTCATTTTCAGCCAGGGATGACTTCAACTTTTTTCCCCCTAGGTGGAATCCATAGGTGTTTTGAGTAGTGTTTTCCATAGGTTTCATTTACAACCAAATTCAACTTAGGATAAAATGACTGTTCAGGAATTCCCCCATCATTTTCTACATTGTTTTTACTCATATTTGCATATGTGAGAATATGTATGTGTACATACATGCGAGATTATTTTACTGTTTTCAGTTCTTTTCTGAATCATGTTTTGACAACTTACCGATTCCCACATGTGCATCTAACCCACAGGTTCTGGTCTAATCTTCACTCATTTCCCTCCCAAATAATTAAATTCCTGGTACTGGAGCTGGCATGTGGGAGATATCGATCTGAAACTAAATATCTATTCTAATATTGCAGAAAATTTCCTTATCACCAAGCAGTTGGTGTTCTGAAAAAAAATTTCTTTTCCTCAGTACTTCTCTCAAAACCTGTTATACTTCATATCATTATGAAATATTATGTGAAGCAAGAAATTTCAACCTGACTTACCCTAACCCTCTGGCTATAGACATGCTTTTTCTCATTTTTTCTGTCCCCTAATGACCATTTTATTACTTAGGCTAAATGAAAATGTCAGAAAGGAGTTTTCATTGCTGCCTAAAAGGCTTGGAATTATAGTATGTCTTTGGCTCATCACAGAACCACAAAATTGTTGAGATAGAAAGAGTCCCCTGAAGATCATCTAGTCCAAGCACTACCACACCAAAGCAGAGTCAATTGCAGTGACTCGCCAAGGACCATGTCTATTTTTCTTTCATGTCTCCACATGTAAATGCCACAAGGTCTCTAGACAACCTGCTCTGTATGAGCACACTCATTGTAAAAATTTTTTGTTGTGGTTCAATGAAATTTAATTCATTTCTCCCCATTTCCTTTTACCTTTTTGCTTTTTTGCTGAAAAGATCCTGGCTCTCTCTCTTCTTTACAACCTCCCTTCAGGTGTTCATACATATTAGTAAGATTCCTCATAAGACTTTGCTTCTTGAGGCTGAGCTGTCCCAGCTCCCTCAGCCTCTCCATGTACAACATCTGCTCAATCACTTATTCATCTTCATGTCTCTATCAGACTCATTCCAGTATCTGGAGCAGACACAATTGCCTTATCACCATCACTGAGCTAGGTATTTATCTCCTTTCAAGGACCAGGGCTGCACAGCTGCTCCTCTTCCTGCCATTTTCTACTGGTAAACAGCATCCCACTTACTGTGTCACTTTTTGAAGATCCCTCTCTTAGATGCCTACTTCTGTATTTCCAAAACTCTTCAGCACATCCCTGTTTATTGCACAGTTGCAGAGGTTCTTCGCTGAGACAAGTCATGAAGATCTCAGCATCAATGGGCTTTAGCTTTCCCAGCCCTGGTGTTGCAGAAAAGGGAAAGTGAGGAGCAATGTCAATGCTGGTTCCTTTTCCAGACATGTCTGTGCTTCTTGGCTGGGAGGGAGGGCAGACATCCTCTGCAGTTGCCATACCAGGCTGTTTTACTTCCATAGGAAGTAAGAACATACTAATCAGACAGTTTGGTAATAATGATTAAAAGACAAATATCATTACTGTCAATTCCACTGAGAAAGTATCTTCGATCATAAGATGGTGATGACTCCCAAGGAAGGCAAAGACACATGAATTATAACTAATGAATGTGACTTGACACTTAGAGCCAAAGTTAAGCATGTTACTTCTATGGCAATGCAGTTTCTAATGCTATCAGTCTGCAAGCATTTGCAAGATCACAAAGTTCTTTCAAGGGCCCTGTGAGAACATAAAGTCACATGCAGCTGTTGCCATTTTATCCTGCACCCTCCCTAGCTGCCAAGGTTGGCACTGGCTCCCTAGAAGATGTCTCTCATATAGTAGAACAAATCACTGCCTTTCCGTTCCCACATGCAAGTGATAACAAAGAAATGGAACAGCAACAAGATCTGACTTCCAGCTGCCAACCTCAACAGATCTGCTTGGGTTGGTAGAGATACTAGCATGAGAAGAAAGACTATTGCCTGCTGTTTGACTCTCTGGGTGGGACTCTGGCTGAGTTCTGAGAGGACATTTGCCTAGGTGGTATAGAAGCATTGCAACCGGGCTGTCGTGATAAATGAAGGAGGTTGGGGTGCAAGGTCTTAGCTGATACTCTTTATTGGTGAAAGTTTTCCCACAGTAGCAACACCTGTTGGGTTATTTAAGAAAAAAAAATCAGAATCTCTTATTCAATTTGGTAAAACACTGTATAGTAGGCAATCACACTCTGTTTTCTCTTCAGACAATACACACTGCACAGTGCTGTATCTCCTTCTGTCCCAATAATATGTCCCAATAAAAGAGTTCCCAATAACCCCATTTTTCTGGAGTGCCTATTCATGTTGTCTTTCACACATCAGCAAATACTGTGCCAATCAAAGAAAAGTCTCAGTAAATGTTGGTCTGCAGGGATTTGATGTTCTATAATTTGGGTGCATGGATCGCATGAGAAAGGGAGAAGAGCACACTCAAGAGATTATGTTGAATTGCATTTAGCTAAAGAAAGGCTTAATTTTTAAAGTTTTTAAGCTGGCTAATTCTTATTGAAAACAGGGGAAATCAACTACATAAACACCTTTAATAATTGAGGCCGTTTCATTGTAGTAGTCAGATAAAATTAATTAGCTAGTGTTAATTGCTTGGGCTTTTGCGGTATCAAATGGTGTAGGCAAGTGGTGGACAAAGTTCTGATTTTTCTCATGAGGCTTACATAATTCACCTGCCTTCAGAGTAGGAGTTAAAATGAGAGATGGTTTAGATATGTTGTAAATTGCCTGGAGACAAATCCATTTCAGCATGCTAGGATGAAGCTGCATGAGCATGCTGTTTACTTAAATTCAATTGAAGCAGAAAAAAAAAGAGAAGAAAAAACAACTTCAGCTTATTTGCATACCTTTTAAAAACCCAACAGAAGCCCAAACCTGTACTTCTGCCACCAAGCACAACCTAAAGCCACTCTGCAAGAGTTTCCATCTACCACTCCATGCATCTCTTTTGTCAGCCTGTTTACAGAATGTAACAAAAAGAACAATGTCCTCATGGGTCAGAAAAATCCTGAACAAGCAGCTGGGAAAACTTAAGGCATGCATTTCTTCAATGGCTCATACGCTGGGCACTATGCCTAACAGCTTTGGCTGGTGCACATGGAAAATTAAACTCACTGGAAAAGAATTATATATACATTTAATAATGCTGCCAAAGCCTTTGTAACACTATGACAAAATTCACAAAATCCTGTATTTGGATTTCAAGAATACTTATTGTATAAATCATTAAAACACAGAACAACCAAACAGGACTGAATTATACCACAGAAACAAAAGCGGAAATGAGAAAAGTGAATGCTCTGTAAACCTTTTGTAATTGCATCTGCATGACCTCCTTGGTGCACTAAGTTATCACAGTTTTCAGTCTTATAGCCTGGCCCAGTAATTTAAAGTTGTTACTACTATCAAGTGATGGTAACAGCAAGCCTTTAGTTATGTGGAGAAAAAGATAAATTGAAGGATCTCTCACAAGGTGATGATGTTCCCCTTCTGAGGAACAGTTTCCAAAAGTTATTTGTATGAACAGATGAAGACAGAGGAACAGAGCTTGCCTGCAGTGCACAGCCATACACCCAGTAAAGCAGCAGTTGAAGAACAGGGTTTTGATTTCCAAAACCAACATTACTGAGTTGATCTGTGCCAGGGCTAAAACTCTTTGTGTAACTTAAATCGAGCCCTTTTGTCCACATGCATCATGCACTTGCTCACTTGTACTATTAGAAAACTTCCGTAGGACTATCTGGATTCTATAAGTATTTGATCTCTACCACTTCTTCTACATTATATGATTATTCATTTCTGCCTGTTCTCCGAGTCACAAACATTAATTTACATCCATGGCTCCCTTGTGAGCTGATACTAGTATCTCCCCTGTGCAAGGATAGAAATTAAGACAAAGAGACTTGCCTCTGGTTATATAGAAAATCCATGTTTGTAAAAGGATTAGCTCTCAAAGCTTCTAGACTCTCCCACTTTACTCATGCCTCCAAAGTACACTGTGGCATTGCCAGAGGGATAAAAAATGCAGTCTTCCCATTAACATCAGCTTCTCCAAATCAAGAGCAGGCTTGATTTGATTTGGCTAGGAAAACTTAGAACAAATGGTGTAAATACAGGAGCTCCTACAAGGAGAATAAAACACTTAACTAAGAATGAACCCTTTAAAATGGAAACTATTATGTTTCTATTTAAAATGTCCTGGATTTATGCATACACAAGTATGTGCACGCATTTGAACATCCAAAGCAGCCTTATAATCTGTTAATCAAGCCTTTTCTCCCATGAGCATTATGAACTAGAGTTTACTTGTACTGTGCAAGTACTATACCCTGGCAGTTCTAATCTGCCAGAGTCTAGCTTTGCCATCTGCGAACTCCTGCAGAAAAGCACTGCCTGCATCCGTAATATTTTGCTATAAACATCTTTCTGTACCAATTACAATAACACCAATGACAACACAATTTTGTCACATGTAATTATAGCAAGTAAGACTAAATGCCATACCACAGCCCTCCTGGGTCAGTGAGAGTTGAAACTGATTGTTATCTCTCACAGTCTGCAGTGAAATACATAGTGTTGCCAAGATTTTAGATAACAAAGATATTGTTATCTGGATAAATTGAGTCATAACTCTTACAAACATTCAGAACCTACTGAAACTTTCTTTGAAGCTAATGGCAAAGCTTCCTGACAGTGAACAGGGAGTGCTCCCTTTCCATAAATCTCTGAATCTCTGCAAGTTTTGTTGTAAAAACTGTTTGAATTTTTCCTTTTTCTCCTTACCTCATGGTGTTCAGTGATTTTTATTTTTTTTTTAATATTAGCCACATTATGATCATAAAGAATATAAATATAAAGGCTTCCTTTGCAACCGAGCAAGTTTCTGAAAGACTTTTTCTGCTCTCTCAAAGCATTTTTAACACAACAATTGAGAGTATAGAAACTCTCAAGCACCTCAGAAGTTTCTCTGTTCTCCTGTTGTTTCTGGGCCCTCAAGAAAAATTCATTTTAAGTGTCCATAATGTCAAGATTTCTTCTACAGAAAGTGACCTAAAAATAAATTTGCAATTCTTATTTTACCTACAAATAGATTTACAGTTCTTTTTTTCATAGCTGATTGCACTTCATAGAGCTACTTTCTCGTTGACTGATTTTTTTAGCAAAATGGAAGAAAATAAGCTGCATATAGAGTGGATCTGGGTAAATGCAAGCCAAATCCATCAACAGGACTGTTGCATTTAACATAAGCATGGGCTCTTGCACTTAAGATACACATCCAGGGTGTACACCTCAGACAATACTATTTAGCACTAAGACATACTGCAGCTTGAGTACTTACTACTGAAGTTGAGAAATGCTTTGTCACTGATCAACAAAACATATAAAGGGAAACTGTGTGCAAATTTGAAGCCAGTTCCTGATTTCCTTCCATAAATTAAAGGATCTATACTTCTCGAATTCTCTATGTATATGGGACTTAATGTATCCCATATACTAAGGATCAGTACTTGCATTGGCACCTGTGCAGCTTCATTGAAACTAAAATTCTTATGCATCCTTGCCCAACAATATGAACCAGAACTAGAACTTCTTGTTTATAAAAGCAATTGATAGCCACCACCAAATGTGAAATATGGATGCAAAATGCTTGTTTCGCCCCACTTAGAGCAGTGTCCAGCTAGGTTAATGTTTCTGCTGTATTTGCATAACTGAGGTAACTCAAACTCCATTTCCAGACCTTGAAGACTCCACAACACAAATGCATGTGTACTATTTTAATGCCATTACATGGCTTGTTATTTGCGGGGGGAGGAAAAATTAGCTTCAGCTTACCTAGCAAACAACCTCGTGTTGAGTCAAAGCCTGGCACCCAATGGCCATTCACCCATCTAACCTAGAACGATTTTGCAAACTAATTGATCAATGAAAAAACTTACAGGAACGATTTCCACCTTTATTCAGGGGATTTCTGAGCTGTAAGTAATAGTCACCTTCACATGTCTTCCACACAGGTTAGGCCAGCAGAGCACTAGTCCAGTAGCACCAGGCACCACACATCTGCAATGCTGACAAGTTCTGTATGTTCAAGAAATACCAGACGGACCTCAAGTGTCTTTAGATGTCAAGACATCAAAAGTAGAGGAGCAAGTGCTGGCTTGAAGATTATAAAAAAGTTATGGTCACATAACCTGCAGTGGCACTACACATTTTTGGAGGTACAATGTGCTCTTGCTCCTACCCTTCATAAGCATAATTCAGTCTTTAGTAATGACAACAAAATAAATAAGTTTTAGCACTTCACTGCATAGGCATTCACTGTCTCTGCATTTCTAAGCTCTTTGTCTGCAATGCAGACAGCGATGAAGACAATGCAGCAGCCAGGAGACAGCCACAAAAATATTGAGCTCAGAGGCTTGTTAAGAGCAGAGATGTGGAAATGCATCCTCCCACAAAGCACAGGACCACATGTATGGCTATTAAAACCAAAATCTGCAGTGAAACTTTATTGAGGCAGAGGGCATGCCAGTGGGGTAGCATTAGTAGCAAGCGTTTATTTATTACTTGATTTTCCTATTGTCTTGGCTCTTTCTGGAAATAATAAAAATCCAAATTGAAGAGCTAGTGAAGTAGGGAACTAGCAGACTATACAGAAGAAGTTTTGGGAAGGAGGGGGAGAGGATCTGAAACTGTCTAACACACACAGTAAACACAGATATGTGAGCTTTATGCTAAGAATATTTCCGTTTCTGTGAAGTTATCTCTTACTGCCAGAATAGCCCTAAGGATTAAGACGGTTTATTGGGATCAAATGCCTTACAGAATATTATACTGCTGACTGTTTACTCATTCACATTAAAATACAGATTTGCACTTATATCCCTGTATGTGCATCTCTCAATCACAAATTATTTTCATTCCCTAAATGGGTCAGCCCAGATTCCTAGACTATCCTATTTTCCATATCCAAGATAAATCTCCAAAGACATCTTGATAGGCCTATGTAGGTAGGCTATGCCTTAAAAAACATTGTCAGCAATCAGATCTCAGCACTTGCTGACAGCGATTAACACAAAACTTTTGCCATGGGGTTTTTTAGGCAATGAGTGGGTTAGAGGCTGAATAATCTCATGGTTAAAGTAGCTGAGGGCTGGGAGGGAAGGAAATCTGGTGCCTGAAACATACTTTTCTGCAGGAATGTCAACTGTGCTTTCAGTGGTATGAGACTTCGAAGCCATTTATTTTGTCTGGTATATAAAATAGGTGTCTTTTAACAAAAGGATGGGCAAAAAAATACAAACCAACCTCTTGCTGTCAACAGTTACATTTACTTTTAAAACTGAGTTGAGGTTCTGCAGTCTTACCTGGCTTCAGCCATCTCTATGTTCTTCCTAAACCTGATGTGCGGAGCCAAGCAACCCCCACAACTAGATACCTTACAGAGCCCAGTCTGATAAGTGTGGTCTGAACTCAGATAAACTGGTACTGTTTTGTCCTCTCCTGTCACTGAAAAGAGCCTGGCTCCATCTTCTTTACATCCTCCCTTCCAGTGTTCATCTACATTGATGAAAACAAGACTAGACCCAGCACTAACCTCTAGGATTCCCCTACTGCTGGCCGCTGGCCTCTAACCAGACTTCATAGCACTGATCACCATCCCCTAGGTACAGCTGTTAAGCCAGTATTCAATCCACCTCACTGCTCATCAAGCCCATAGCTTCAGAGCCAGTGGTTTAGGTACCTTAAAAGTGAGAATGCCACTCATGGGGCTTGATTCTTGCACAGGTGCCCAATGGTTCCTATGTTTAGGAAGCTGTTGACATGGTTTTATTGATGACCTGTTACTCTGTTATCTGGGCTTTATTCCCTGATTGTTCTGCATTTTATCCAGAAACTCTATGATGGAATAGACTTCTGTAGGTCAAGAATTGGAGATTAGGTACTCTCACAGGTATTTCAGTAGCTTCAGATTTTTTTTTTTTTTTTATTCTTTGTTCCACAGTAGTTTTTTTACAAAATAAAGAATAGAAAACATCTGCGCTTGCATAGTCAGCAGTACAGCAATGTGAGTCTGTGTTTCCATGTCTCCCTCAAGCAAGAGAGACTTCAGCATTCTGCTAAACCATAAATTGATTTCTGAAGGTTTTGCCTTGCTGCTCAAGTATTTTATCCAGAAATCAGGACTCTCGTGCTGAAATTAACTCAAGAATCTTCAGTTTGCATAAGTCAATAAACACAAGCAGAAAGGTAACACCTCATTCCTGCCTGAAGCCAAGGAAAACCTCATGTCTGCCTCAAGCCGCAGTTTCCAAGTAAGAGGGTAATGATGCATATAAACTGATCTGCCTTGATACACCCTAGCCAGGACCTCAGCACCTGTTTAACATAACAGCTGTGTGAATGCTGGCATGACCTGCTTATCTGCGTCTCCATATAAGATACAGGCAAGGATTCAGGATAATGACTAAATCTAGTTTGAATGTGCTTCAGGTGCTAGAAAAGCACAAGCTAGTCTCTGAGGTTTTCCATCATATCAAATATGAGCTAAGAAACAAGCAACATTCCTGACAGCTAAAGGCCCAGATGTGGGCTCACAGCAGCAGGTTGAATTAGTAGCCTTTTACTCCAGACATCATCCAAAACAAGCTTTTCTAAGTAATACCTGGCAGTTGGCTGCAGAAAAGTAGGAAGCCTTCCAAGTGAAGTACCTGAGGTGATTAGGGAAAAAATGTAATTTGTACAAAGATAATTTAGTCAAGGCACTGAGTGAAATAGTTCTGCAGTTAACAAATGT
Source organism: Sialia sialis (assembly GCA_009812075.1). Taxonomy (NCBI): domain Eukaryota; kingdom Metazoa; phylum Chordata; class Aves; order Passeriformes; family Turdidae; genus Sialia; species Sialia sialis. The sequence continues at coordinate 5,488,873 of VRYO01001269.1, read as the reverse complement.
GCTTTCAGAATGTTAATAGCTATTTTCATCTGGGCCTCATGTCTCAGAGCTCAGCCAAAGACAGTGAACTTTAACATAATAATAGGAGATGTTTGGGGGGAGTGGGATATGTTCATTTATGTTGTTTTCTTTTATGCATACTGCAGCTAGAATCCGTACATGACTCTGTCTAACACTAGATTTCTCCAGACCGGTGAAAGGATGAGGGGCATCAAGTTACCTGGGACAATTTTTTTGTGATCAAGTGCTGTTTCAGGGTTTCTTAGCCTTAGAATAATAATAATAACCAGGTTATTAGTATTCACCCAATTTAAATCACATGCTTCTCTTGAACATCACAGAGAGTGAACTGGGACCCATATGGAGTGCTGTCTTGCAGGTATTATTTGTGATGCAAGGCACTATCCACTGCAACTGAGCTGAGATTCAATAAGTAAAAAATCCCAAGTAGTTAAAAGCTTATGAAGACTTCCTCAGTGCTCTTGGCTTAGCTCTGACTTCGTCAAAGTCTTCTCTTACAGAATACTTTGATGAATAAGTATTTTTCAGCAATATAAAGGTCTGTAAAAGTATTCTGTAAGTATCCAAGCAACTGCACTTCAAGTTGTCTGATCTGAATACATTTTCCAGCCTCACAGAAAGAACAGTCTTTTCTAGGATCTTTAGCAGAAACTGGACACAGGTGATCAAATTTTGTTTTCTGCTTCTGAGGTAGACATCTCAAACCTCACAAAATAGAAATCTTTTTGAACAGACAAGCTTCAGGCCTCAAATTTCAGTTTACAAATATGGACTGTACCAAGAAATTATAAGAAATTACAAGAGTAGCAATGAAGGTCTGAGAATAAAGAAAACAAAACAGGATCAAATTCATAAAGGTGAATCCCAATGGTTATGATGTGGGTCATCATCTACAGGGAGAAATCCCAATTGATGTAATCCACTTTAAAATCTCAAAGTGTTTGAGAAAAGATGGCAGAATTACGAGTGTTTCCTCTCATATGGGGAAGCAGTGACATTTTTAAAAATGGAGGTTTGTGCCTTCTTGCAGTTAGATAATATTGGAAGCCAGTCTAGACCTAAATCTATGATCCACAGATTTTGTCCATATGCTTTACTCCTAGATAAATATGTCATACTTATTTTTTATTTAATTGTAATAGCAGATGCAGTTATTCCAAAATTAATAAGAAGTCTATTAATGTCATTCAGAGGAAGGCAGAGATTTAACCAGGGAGACGTATTCACAAATAAAGGTATACTTAACTTTAATACCTATATATTTTTATTACTTCTGATTTGATCATCGAAGGATATGCAACCTCATCTATAAGACAGATGAAAAATTACTGGTAAAAAATTATTAGGAAGTAATTGGTAATAAAAGACAAGTTAAAAAGGCTCCCTAGATTTTGGTAAACTATTCATGACTTAAAAGACAGGTAAAATAGATCTCAAAATCAATCACCATTAGTTATTCAGCCTACTTCTGAACTGTTTTACTGGGATTAGGAAGGACTGCAAATTCTAAACCTCCCACTTTGATTTACTAGACACCCATAGTTTTTAGGGGCTAGGATGCAGCTGCAAGGCAATGATTCAGTGGAAATTAAATAGCTCATGTCATACTCATCAAATTAGTGATGTTCAATGCAACATTAACTACTTGAAACCATCACATGAGCTCATTTTAAGAGACAGGTACACTCTGCCTCTCCACACATCTCTCTTTTATGCTGGGGATTCAGGAAGGGGGGTGAGGGAGGGGTCACAAATGGATCTTTCTGGCAGTCCCAGCCCTTGTCTGGGAGCCCCTCACTACCAGGATATTTTTGCCTCCCCCAGGAGCAGAGGATGCCCCACACCACCTCCTGTACTGCAGGTAAGGTTGCAGCCAGCAGCAATTGTGCAAAGCACAATCAGGCTGCCAGTTGGCAAGCCACCTAAAATGAGCCATTAATTAGGTCTCTTCTTCCAACTGCTAATTTAAATAGACACTAAATTATAATACATGATGTACGCTTTTACATTAAAACTTTTTAAATTGGCTAACTTTGTTTTCCCATTATACTTCTACCAGACCCTAAGAACTGTTCAAGATTGACACTTCTAAAGCCTTGGTAAGCCCAAAAATGTTCAAATTATTGTAGGAAACAGTGCAGATATGCAGAATAACAAGTTGAACATTTTCAGTTAATAAAGTCGGGTATCACCAGGAAAGAAATAACACATTGCAGAAGTTAAGTTTATAGGTTTTTTTAATATTTATATTTATCTCTGCCTTCCTCTGAATGACATTAATAGACTTCTTATTAATTTTGGAATAACTGCGTCTGCTATTAAAATTAAATAAAAAATATTTTTATATTTATATTTTCTATTTATATTTATTATATCTATTTATATTTATATTTATATTTATATTTTATATTATATTTATTTATTATATTTATATTTTATATTTATTTATTTTATATTTATATAAATATATTATTTATATATTATATAGCAATGTATTATTTATCATAAATAATGAGTAAAATTAAACTTCTCACAAAGACAAACTTTGCATCATTCTTATACTTCTAAATATTGATATTAGCAATATCAATTAGTTATTTCATCTACACACTTTAATCTAGAACTTAAAAATTGTATTGTATACATTCTCAATGAAAAAGGGGTTATGTCAAATTTTCAAAACTCAAGGAGACTTCACTAATGGCATATAAAGACCCTTGCAACCAACACACATCCTTTATCTCGTTTACAAACATTTTGTGCACTGCAAGGTTTAATTGCCAACATTGTTCCATTACTAGAAACCATGTTTCCTTCACATATCAAAGCTAAGCACTGTACACTTACATTATAATTCAAATTCTCTTATAATTGCTTCAGAATCTAACAGAGCTTTAGCAACAAAAATTATAATTGGTTTCAACAAAACTTATAATTGCTTTCTACCCTTCTTATTTTAAGAAGTCTTCTGTAAGAAGTTTATAAACAGCAAGTTCAGTACTGCCACACAGATCACTGCCTTGGAGTCTAAAGCCAGAAAAGCCTAATAAGTCATCACTTCTGCCTTATATATGTGTGTGCTTATGTGAGCATATAAATAGTGCTGGTATATCTGTATATGAAATGTTACAGAATTTCCCCCTCTGCTGCTCTCTCTGCCCACCAGCTTGTGTAAAACTGAAATAATTTCTCTAGAAAGGTGCCAGTCCTCATATGAAGACTTGCAGGACATTCTGTGTCTGATTATTTGTCTTCAAGCTTAATCTGATTTATATCCAGTTTGGGTGTGCCTAGTCTTAAGTCTTCTCTGCTAAATAAAAGGCTCTTTTGGTATATGGTATTTTCTCTTTAGGAAGATATTTATTCACTCTGCCCAAACTTCCTCTAAAGCTTTTTAATAATTCAAATATGCTGATTTTGTAGCTTTTTCGCTGCAGGATGTTTTCTCCTACTTTCAAACCAATTTTGCAGTTCTTTTCTATCCATTTCCACAATTCAGTGTTAGGAAAAAATATTGGATATAGAGACTGAGTGTAAAGGTCCACTGCCAGTCTTCAGCATCTTGTCAGAAGACTACACTACCACACCTATTTCAACTCATATTTCACTCCTCACATGTGAAAAGAACAAAAGCAACAGTCACTGAAATGTTCTCCCAAAGGCCTTTAAAAATGTATTCCATTGCCACAACACATGATTTCCCTGTGCTCTGTAGGGTAGGACAGTCATGGAAATATAGATCAGCAATAGCCCTATCTCTTGCCCTCTTCCTAACAGCACTATGCAGAGAAAGTTTTTAACTCTGTTCCAGGATTTTGAGTATGTTCCAAGGGTTTTTCTGGAACATCACGCGATCCAGACGCTCTGTGCATCACTCTACACTAAATGCCTATTTTACAGTCACCTGCAATCCTGAGGAGCTGAATTCAATGGCGCAGGCACATCTTTCCAATCCTATTTATCCATGGCTTCAGCTGAAGACAAGTGTTTACCCAAAGCAATCAGTCCTGCCACAGCCCAAAAGGCAGGGTGCTGAAAGCTAAATCACCAATTTCAAAACCAGTTAAAGATAAGTTTACGTTAACATTTCTTTTTATCTCTATTACATGTGATGCAACATAACTATAACATTAGCATTGGCCTTCACTGTGTATTTTTAAAGTACATTTATTGAAGCAATTAAAATTACATTTAACCAGACATGAAGCAAGGGCCTCATCCTACCATTGCCATAGCAATACAAAAAGGAGTAAAAAGGGTGGAAGGCTCTCACTCTCAATAAATAACATGACACAGAAGGGATAAGCCAAAGGATTCACTCTCACACAAGGTAAGGATGATTTGAGGAGAAGGCAAGAAATGAGGGAATAGATTAGTCTAGGATATAATCAAGACTGGGCTGAACTTTCTTCATTCCTCACATTAGCAAGCCCCACAAAACACTGCCTCAAGAAATAGAAAAGAGAATAATCCCATGGATTGCACCTGACAGAGTTGCCTCCAAGCAGATTTGCAAGCTGCAGCTTCCCCGTCTCATGTTCCACCACTACAAATATCTGGTTTCTCCTATTATGCCAATGCACTGAGCATGTTGCTGAGAGTTGGGGTGAGTCTGTTTTGCATTACAGCACTTTCGAGGCACTCTGCTCCTGGCTAATTCACTGTCAGTTATTTTCAAACATAACATCTGCTATTGGTTTATCTCTCCAGACAAAAGCTAAGGTCACAATTACAATAATGACTTTTTTTATTTTTCTTGTAAAGAATGGGGCTTTTCCCTTAAATACTTTGAGTGTGTTCTTGTGAGGCAGAAATGCTGAGAAAACTTTACATAAGGTGAGTAAGAATATTATAAGCCAAGAAGGAAAGTGCCATACATAGTTTTCACATCCACAGTTTTGAAGATAAACTGCTGCTCCCAGTGAGAAAAGCAGCTGAGGTTAGCTGTGCAGTATCGTACCTGATGGGGCTACCCCAGCACAGCTGTAGAAACTGTCATGAGGAGCAGGAAATCCAATTTCATTCCCTCCTTCCTCATTGTGAGATAAGAGAGTTCTGCTATTTCAGGCTAAAGATTACTGATCATTTCCACATGCACACCCATGTCATGCTCTTTTAACATTCTCGTATGAGCACAGGAGATAAGCTCCATAGCAGTAAAAGTCAAAAAAAGACTTGCTCCACTGCAGTAAGAAGGAACAAGAAAACAATAGCTGTAGCAAGAAAAATAGAAACAGTTAATTATTGAAAAAATTATTGGGATGGGACACACTTTGAGAACCAATCAAATGTAGATAAGCACAAATGATTCCAGCCATTTTCTTTTTCTTCACTTCCGACTCACTTGTAGCAGGCCACTTGTCCCCCCCCGTTGTCACCAGGGTAGCTACCTTGCCACTGCCTGGGGCCTCAGAATAGTTTACATCAATGCAAAGGGCAAATTAGACTTACCACCACCACCTGCATGGCTCCTCCATTTAGTCTGCCAGCAATTCCGTCTTGTTCTAGTCAAATGCTTGTCCCCTAGGACCTGATGCCTAATGTCAATACCAAATGTCACATGGATATGCAGATAAATAACAACACCCATTAATCTCAGTTCCTGCATGCCAAACTCAAACCTTGGCTGTATTATTGACAAAGTTATTGATCCTCTTAACTTGCATTGCTGAGCTCTACAAAGCAGATCAGCAACTGTACAAGTTACAGCCGCAAGACTGATATCATTGAATTGTTGGTAGCAATGAACCAAAATGTCCATCCCTAGGATGCCTTTAATACAAGATTCCTCACCACCTGTCTGAGGCAGGAACAAACGAGGACATTGACTACCACAGCATTGCAGGTGAATGTGCCTTTCAGCCTTTGTTATTCAAAGCGCTAGGAGTCATGGAATGAAAATTGGGTCTGTAGCCTGGTGCTAAGAGTGATCATTATGCAAGATGAGAGTTAAGGTCCACTGCTTCTTCTGTGGTATTTCAAATCTTCAAGGTTAGACAGCTGAGCAATCAGATGCCACCTAACATACTTCACCTTTGCAGAACACAGTGTGGGTTAATAACTTAGACTGAAGCTGGGGTCTTATATGTGCTCATTACTAAGTGCAACTGTTCAACTAGTTAACTGAGTCTGAATGCCTATTAAAAGTGTATTTGGTTATGTAAAAATTATGAAGAAAACAAACCATACTCATCAAATACATAAACTCTGTCACCATTTTAGAACTCTAAGCAGGTTGAAAAACAAAAGGGGAAATGATGGTTCAAAAATAATTTGCTGGCTGAGGGAAAACTAATGAATAATTTACTTGACAAACATCACATAATGGAAAACATATTCATAAATCTTCTTAATTGATGTGAAAAATAATTGAATAAAATCTTCAAAAAGAATGTGACAAACTAAAATGAAAGTCCCGTGTCTGGTCGAAAGTTTTCTTAGAATGAGATACTGTTGCTTCAAATTCAATAATCTGAGGTAAAGACCATAAAAATATAGAATCACGTTTCTTTGTTTCCCCTTCTGTTATTACTAGGACAATGAGGTGTTCAATGTTCCACTGACATTGCATAGATTTAGTAGTTGGAAGGCATTATTAGCTTTTTGCTTTCATAAAGTGCTGTGAGATGAAACGCTTCAGTCACCTTCCCTGCTGTCTAGCAGCAGTAATCTTCCAGCTCTACAGTGACTCCCAGTCTTCTTCCTGCCTGAATTCCATGTTGTCAGGGTTTGGCCATGCTGCTGAATGCAAGAATTTCAATATACAGTAATTTCACACTCATAAGCCGCACGGGGTGATTAGATGCACATCAGGTTGTAGGGAAGCCCACAGAATTTGCCTGTAAATAAGCCGCACCTGGTGAAAAGCCTCACCTTTCTTTTTTTTCTTTTTTTTTTTTGTCATGCGGCAGGGTGGGGCTGCTGCTGAGGGGCCGGAAAGCGGCAGCGCCAGAGGAGCTCGGGACCGTGGGAGCCCGGGTGGCGCGGGGGGAGCATGGGATTGGGGGAACACAGGACCACGGGAGCCTGGCCGCTCGCCCGGAGCTGATGGGCGGGGAACGCCCGCTCCCACCTTCCCTGCTCTCTCTGCGCGGCTGCTGAGGGGCAGGGAACACCTGCTGCCCCCCGCGGCTTGTACTTCCAGGTTGGTAATTCTGTGGAATTTGTCCATAAATAAGCCACACCTGGTGATTAGCCGCACTTCTGGGATAAGGTGTATTCTTCAATGAAATAGGTGCGGCTTATCAGTGTGAACTTATTGTACTTGGCCAAGTGGCCAAGGAAAGGACTAGCTCTGACTTGACTATGCCAGTAGATTTCTCTCTGCTGTACTTCTTACATAATTTGAGATTCAGATGGTCACAGAGAAGGGGTGGGCTCACTATTTTTGCTTGGGTCCTCTTCTGTATCAATCCTATATATCTTAGTTAAAAACTAGGCAGGAACCCAAAACTACTAAAGATTTGAAATCTGCCTTGCTATACCTCTGCTCCATCAGTCTTCAGATGGGTAGAGACATAATGCACTCTGTTTGCTCCCTCCTTTCTGGTGCTTCACAGTTCATCTAAGTATTTATAAAGTTTTGCCTTGATTGGCTGGGAATATGTGAAGAAATGCAGAAGATCTGAAGCAGTGCCAGCAACAACTGTATTTCACAGGAAAACAATGTCCTTCATTTTGCAGAAAATACATGTCCATGAGTTTGCTTTTGATGCACTCACAGACATCCCCACAGAGAGTGGGTTCCATAGCCTTTATTCTTTAGTGCTGTAGGAAGGCTGTAGGTAAACAATAATTATTTTTTTAATTGTTGAAGTGTATATTAATCTGCAATGGGTAGCTATTTTTCCACACGATTCATTTATTTCTACTAGATAAAGCAGAGCATCAACACATATGTGCTGTATTACACAACCCTTTCCTCTCATAGTTTTTGCTTAATTAATTGCCTAATTTCTCAGTTTGCTGCCACCATATTTCAATGACCTTTATTCAAAATCACATCAGTATCTATTTTATCCTATTTTGTACATACTAAAAGAATCTCCCTTTAAGTATGTCTGGTTCCTTTCTGAATGCTCTTTCCCAGTTCGAAATTTTGAAGGGGGTGAAAGCAGGAAGCAAAAGGTTTTAATATCCACATGGAAGAGACTGTTGTAGCTGTATCCTTTGGAATGTGTTCAGCATTGCATGACCCAAGGAATTGTGTGCTCTGAGAGAGAGAAATCATGCGCAGGTCAAACAGAGGACACAAACAATACTTCATGGTGCTCTGCACCTACTGAGTTTAAGGAAATGCAAGGAGGTTTCAAAAATACTTTGGCACTGACAAATGCAGCAGTAAAATTCTCAGACATCTCATAAGGACAAGAGTTGGGAGAGTTCTCATCACTTAGAAAATCTTTCTTTTAATCTCTGAGTGTCTCAGTTACCAAGTAATAAAACTGGATTATCTCTTGATTATCAGTTCTGATGATAATAGAAGTTTTATTACTAATTTCAAAGGGAGGAGTTGTTAGACTAAAGTAACTTCATTTTAAGTTACATACTTAGAAATATCAGGTTTCTGCAGCTTTTACTGATCTTGCACTCAGCTGTTAGATAGAATCTCTAAGTATTAGGTCCTAGGCCAAAAAATCACCCTCTATGTGTACGGTGCTGCATCCCATTCCTTAATTATAATTAATTGCATGTTAAAAGTTTGCTACATGCTAAAATTCCAATCTTGGGACATTTTGCTCTGTGTCATCCTAGACATCAAATTTCTCTAGAAGTTGTGGTGTCTTCTAATTTTGTCATCCTGTTTCTGATTTACAAAAGATTTTGCTCCTAGTGGTCTGTGCTAAATTCACAGTAAATGCTCTACTTCTATATGATGTTTCAGAGCTCAGAAAATAACTGAAAGCATTAAATCTGTGTTTAGATGTTTCTTACTCTCCAAGCTCCAGTGAAGCTTACACAGGAGGCAAGCCTATTTGTCCTTGCCAAAAAACTTTCACCAGTCTTTTGTAAACCTGATTACTGATGTAAGACTGGTATTCTGACATTTTTTAAGCACTCAGTGTAAATTGTGCTCAGAATGGGGGCATGGCTGAGGAGTACAGAACTCACTGTCTCTTAGAAGACAATGCAGGAGACTGAAATACTACACAAAGGGATCTCCAGGACCTCTAGAAGTAGGGAACGTGTCTAAAGAGAAGAAGACCTAAAGACCTACAGGTAACTTCTGTTCTTTTTCCCTACCTGTGAAGTACTCCTTGTGGTTCTGTGGCTCTCCTTTTGCTGGGAAATGGGAAAATTCCAATTCGAGTGGATTTATTCCAGGACACAATATAGAAATGGCAATTCCACTTCAACAAAGCATGAGTGCAGGCAGACATGTTAATACTGAGTCAGCCCTGGCCCTACCCACAATGGTGTCTGAAATGAAGGTGGGTGTCTAACCTCAGGTATAACACCTGCCAGATGTCTATGAACCATTCCAGAGATGATTAAGTACTCCCAGACTCTCTATGAAGGAGGGGAAGTCCACAGAAATGTCTCTGAAACATCACACTGAGGCAACTGGACCCAGCAAAACCAGTGCTGGAAGAGACTATTGCTGGAAGCAAGCTGCTCCCATGAACAGCCAAGATTCACGGGACAACAGTTAATACAGGACACACATGTCGATTCAAGAGGAAAATGATGTGGTCAGCAAAGTTCAAACCCATGGAAGCCACAAGCAGGCTGGGCAAAGGAACATCTCCAACACTTCTGTAGAAGTTGTTACTCTACCACCTAAATAAATCAAAACAACTCTTTGGGAGCTGGATGTATATGAATTATAAAAATCCTGCCAGGCAAGTTTTGCACTGAGGTGAGACTTGGTGGCCCACTAGCTGTTTGATTTTCTTACTAGAATTTTAAAGTTCTGTACTGTTGGTTTTATTTTATAGATGGAAAATGTTAGCCTAATTAATATTAGAACATAAAAGTTATTAGTATTCAAGCTTTCTGGCATAAAATAAGCATCAGTTTGGATAAGGAAGAAAGTTTCTGGAACACAGAGATACAATTTTTTATGCTGGGAAATGTTACACCTTCTGATGAAGCATTCAGATCCAGCTGCCGTCAAAGTCTAAATGGGCTGTGGATATGTTACAGCATGGCTGTTTTCACTTCCTTTGCCAGCAATTTATCCTCTCATCAGACACCCACTTAACAAGCAATTTTCTTCACTCTCAGCAAACAACAGCAATCTAACATGTAAAAGATCCTATCCAGGTATTATGGTTGATTGCATAAATGGTTAATGCCTGTAGCTCAAAAGAAGTGATTAGTAAACTGAAAGCTGTTAATGGAAAGCCCTCAGCAGAGATCTTGACAGAGATCAGATTCCATTGAAAACAAAAAGCCACAATGATTCCTTCCCACACACTCAAGATGAGTTTGAGAAATAAAGGTATCACAACAGGGGTACATTTAAATTGGACTGACTTCTGAATGTGCTCAGAATACCAAGACAGTGGTGGCACTAGATGAAAGAGCTACACTACTGAGAACAAACACACGCATAAGAGAGCACTTACTAAATTACATCATAAACTTGGACAGAGCTGCATTGTCACTCTGTGCTTTCAGCAAAGGGAAGAAGTGCAGCCCTGTTGGGCTGGGTACACTGCTGAAGAGAACCACAGAAAATTTGGTAGCAGTGTTCTCCCCTGTCATCTCACCCTAGCCGAGTTTCTTTGTTTAATTCCAGAGACTACAAATCCCTCTTCCTAGACTGTGTGGTCTGCATACTGCCTTTAACAATTACCTGATTTTAACTGTGTTACTGAGAAGGAGCATCCCTTGATTTCAGATTGGTTGATGGTTTAATCACTAGTTGCCTTGAGCAGTTTTCCATAAAATATGTAATTTCTAGTGTCACACTTCCAGTTGGTGCAGTTATAAACCTAGATTCTCATTTCTGCTCAGACACAGACAATCATTCTAAATGCTTCCTGCTCCCTGTTGCAGACAGATATAATACCTCACCCTGGAGGGAAGTAATACAGATTAGTAAAAATTTAGCAAACATTTTTTATCTGTTTATATGAGAGCTGTTATAAAAATACAGAACTGATTTCAACATTACAGAACTTCTACCAACACTTGATTATTATATCTGTGTTCTTTATTTCAAAATACCTTTGAACACAGTGACATATCTCAAGTGGCTCTAAATTTGTATCTGTGTGACAGTAAATCCAAATAGTCAAAATAATTAGAAATCTGGGCCTGCATTCTTTCTCAAGTTTGTCCTCATTCTTGGCAACATCTGCAAGCTTCAGCAGCTTGAAATGGCATGTTTATTTGGATCACTTATACCCAAGGTAAAGATAAGTGTGGTCCTCATCTTGCTGACTTTTTCTAGCTCTTATCTTTCACTGACACCCTCTGTGTCCTTATAAGTCTCCAAGATAATCTTTAATCCATGTCACAAGTCTTAACCCTTATGTCAAGCTCACTCACTGACCTGATCAATCTTTTTGACCCTCTTCCTGTTCCCCTTTGCTGTACCTTTAGCAAGCTACATCAATATCCTTCACACTTCACCTTGTCTCCTCCTTCAGTAAGGTATTTAGAGGACCTGGGATCTCAAGTGCATGAACCACACCTGGACTTTTATGGTTTCCTGGGGAAAAGCCTAGGAAAGTTCTTTTTCCAAGCTGTTCATGCCCAAGATAAGTATTTTTATCTTGTGTTTTCCAACAGGGACTCTAAGTCAGACTTCTGACTGATGCTGAATTGTGAGTGACCTTAGATAAGCCAGAAAGCCACTGCTTCAGTTTGTCATTTGGTATGATGAAAACAGAGATCACAAGTTTCAGAATTAGTGGAATTAAATAACCAGCTTAACATAACTTTAAAAGAAAGTCTGAGAAGTTAGAAGACAAGAGGACAGCTTGTTCTGAATATGAGACTTATTGAGATACTGCAGATTGATTGCAGCAGGAAATTAGAAGTATCTAAATGAGAGATCAGAGTCAAGATTATTTCTTGTATCGAAATTCAAGTTCTGTAGTATTTTGCTTGCCATATAAATGGGGTAATTGAAGCACAGTGAAAGTTTTCTCCCAAGTCACCTAGGAGGTCATTGAGAAAGAGAGAGAGAAATAAAATTCCAATCAAGAAATTTTTGCATTAATTAGATTATATTCCGTAGTAAAATATATATTTTCCTGGCAATCACTTAGCAAAGAATCTGAACTGCCCACATCAACCCAGATGATTTCTTTGACAGTGTCCAACAATTAATTCCTTTCCTGATGAAAAATTATAGGTCTTTATCTCCTAAAATGACTATCTTTTTGGCATCACTAAGCCTGAAAGCATCACTTCTTCATGAATAAGGAGCATTTGATCATTAAAACAATACAGCCTTTAACAAGACTGTAAATGTTAGCATAGAAATTTCCTACAGCTTCTCAGCACTAACAACTCTGACTGTGTCACTACTGTATTTTGTAATGTTCTGAAAGAGGCAGCTTGGTCCCCCTTATACATTTGTATTGTGTATTTATTGCATATTTGCAATATACTTATGTATGTATAAATGATACTAACCATTTGTTTCTTTCAGTTCAACTCATAATTAGGCATTATTTTGGGCATTCTACTGCTTTGCTCTACACAGGTTCTCACACAGAGGGAATTTCAAAGAAATCATGTTATTTTCAGATTAATTCCTTCCAGTAGCCTGTTTTTCAAGCTGCCTTGCTTTGAGTGTCTATTTGATGAGCCAAAGTTACTGTAATATTTGAGCAACAACCTTTTTGCAGCCAAACTCCTTCTCCCTGTGTGGATGGCATCAGGCACTGCACAGAGCCCACTTAACTGCATTGCCATCAGCACTCAGCTCCAAGAAGAGGCAGCACTAAAGACACAAGTGGAAGACATAGGAAGAAGGTGAGCCAGTCCTTGCACAAGACCACACACCAAAATGCATCAAAGCACCAGAAATTCTCAAGAGTTCCTCCAGGGACATGCCTCTTTGCACTGCCTTTATTCTATATACCAAAATCAGACCTAAAGAGCAGGTTCAGATACAGATGAATGTGGTTCACTGGCTATCGAAGAGAGAGAATTTTCAGGGGTGGCAGGAAAAATCCAGCAAAATAGTGGTTCTCTGACAGGCAGCTCGTTCTGCAGGAGACAAAAAATTCTTGATGTTTTTCCTCTATAGTTTTGGAGTTTTTGTCACTCATCTTAATCTTCAGGGCTTTCCATGCCCACTTCCCTTACAGTATGTCTTCACTGAGAGCCCTCCAGCTAGGAGAGCAGACAGCACTGTCCGTCAATGCCACTCTCAGAATCAACAACATGGACCTACCAATGCGGGGGGAAAAAACAGCTACTCAGGTAGCACCTAACTCCTATTCCACACATGGAAGCAAAGGGTGAGAGAGCAAAATGCATAAGAAGAACAGTGGTGTCTGAATCAGCTGGCAGTCAGGACCAGCCAAATCCAGCATCCAGATGTTTCTCTAGCTCAGGAGCATCTTCACAGGGGAGCCTGGGCTCCAGCACAATTATGGGTTCTTAGCTCAAAAAACTTGACTTCTTCTTCCAGAAGAACAGCAGCTCCAGGGAAGAATGACTTTATAATGAAAGCAGGACACCTTGAGCTGTCCTTCACATTACTTAGTCCAGTGACAATACTCTTGGGAGCTATCATGCAAAAACACAGATGGGAGGGAGAGATGAGAGGAATGTTTGAAACAGGGAGTTTTCTTACAGTACTGAAATACTTGCTGAAGTGTTTTAGTCTTATAAAATATAGTCAGCAGTGGCAGAAGCTCTTCTTTTCCTTTCCTCCTTTTTCCATTAATTCTTTTCCTTCCCCCCTTTTTCCAAAGTAACCTGGTACTCACCAGCCTTCTGGGCACAATCTTGATGTCAAGGACAGTGACTTTGGTAATACATGCTAGAAAAGCTATGAAATAGATCTTAGGTGTATAAATTTAAAAAGAAAAATCAAAAGTCAAATAATTTGCTCATATTTTCTCATGAGGAGTTTATACCAGGTAGGAAAATATGCCATCTTTCTGCTTTGCTTTGGCTTTTTATCTGTGGTAGCTCATTAAGACCAATAATTTCCTCACTGCAATCACTGTATCTCAGCTTTAGCCATCACTCCAAAGGCAGAGACTCAGTAAGTAAACAAATGTATGTGAATATACAATTGCAAGCTCCCTTAGCTCCCAGGTTTCCTGGACTGCAGAGTTATCCTTTCTTGCTACACAGAAAACCACTTAAATATCTCTCTTTCTTGTCTTTAGGAACCCCCTGTATGCCACAGATACCAGCTGCCTCTGCTTGTACTCACAGAGTAACTGATTCCTACCTAGTCCTAGATCAAATCTTCCCTTTTGCAAGGGAAAAGAGCACCCTTTCAGTTCCCAGCCTTGCTCCTACACTCAGCCTGTGCCTATCTACACCTGCTGATCTCCATCATGCTCATTGCTCAGTTCTAGAATGTGCCTTTGAGTCTACGCAGAATCACCTTGTCCAAGAAAGCAGAATGCCTTGCAGAACTGGACCAGAAGAGTCTGGAAATGGAGGGTGAAAAATTAACTGTAGGAGTTACTCAGCATTTTGTATGAGTAGCCCTTTATAGTAGGTGAAAGAAAGCTGCTTTAATTATGGGAAGATGTGCCTAAAACATCTGTAAGCACCAAGGCATTTTTTATTCTGCATCCTCCACATTTTGCACTTTTCACCTGCTGCATCTAGAAGACATTTTGGAGTGTATTTAGTAGGTAATTACCCTGGAACTGCAAATGCAGTCATTAAATGTGAAACTGGCCATATTTTTACTCTTCCTCTTTATGAATAGCCACAAACCATCTTCTGTCCAATCAACAGCCCTTAAAGCCAAGTGATGATATGTGACCAGCTCCACTGAAGATGTTATCCATTCATGCGGGAAATAAGCAGACACAATTGTTGGTGATAATTGGTCTGCACTCCACAGACCTGTCACGATCCTTGGCACCGGTGGCCACTTACCAGGAGTGTGACAGCCTGGTACTCTGAGAGCAGGGAGCTCTGCACTCACCAGGCCCTGCAACAAACGCTCAGCATTTCCATATACTCCATGCGCTCTCCCGAGAGTCGCTTTGCACAGGGTGTAGCCAAAGACTGCACTTCACAGCTGCTCTCTTCAAAAGAAGAATTCACTCCTGCTCATAGGGAAGTGCAGGTATGAATTTGAAGTAAATCCACAAAAACCAGTATGGCTATTCCAGATGTACAGTAATTTCACAATTATAAGCCACACCTGATTATAAGCCACAGATCCCAGTAGACCACGGGATTTGTCCGTATATAAGCCGCACCTGAATATAGTCGTAGTTTTTTGGGTTTTTTTAAAGTATCAAATTAGTAACAGAATCGCGCCAGCGCCGGGTTTGGTGTCAGGTGCTCAAGTTGCAAACAGTTTCCATCGACCAGCGAAGCCTTTAAAGGCAGCCCCAGGCACCCTCCTCGGCCAGCTCTCACTTCTGGGTTGGCATTTCACTGGGATTTATCCATAGATAAGCCGCATCTGAATATAAGCCACACTACTGGGGTAGGCTGGATTCTTCAATGAAAAAGGTGTGGCTTATAATCATGAAATTACTGTACATCAGTGACAAAGAAAAAATGGCTTCAGACATCTAAAAATACTATTCATAGCTGAAATGACAATCTTGCATATCTGTCACACTATTGATACAGGGCCTGAAAGTCATGGTGGATGACAAGGAATATGAAAGGTAATAAGATGTTCTTATCTAATTTCCATTTCTTATCCCTTTACATTATAATTCCTTACTGCTACAATGAATATTGCTCAGAAAACATGCCAAATTTTTAGTCAGCTTTAGTGTCCATTTTTCCCATATGAGCATTTACACTGCTAGTTATTAAACTTTTGATGACGTGTTGTGTCCTGAAAACTTCATTTAAAATGGATACCTTATTGCATATGATGGATATAATGTCAAGCTTTGCTTCAAGTGGATATCCTTTTTCAGACCATTACAAAGTTCTATCCAATCTATTTGGGCGTATACATTACATTAAACTTGTAACTAAAATCCTCATCCAGAAAGTATAGAAACAACAGCTTGCAAACGCCGGTGCTGTCAGATCTTTGTAGTTCTTTCCACACGATACAGCTTCTAAATTAAAGGGAAAAAAAAGGTCCAAAATAGTAAAACAGTTCTCAACCACTTTGGACCAACTCAAAAAATTATAGGGAGTATTGCACGGAAAATTGAAGTTTGAAGCTTTTTTTTTTCCTCTGAGGTGTGACGCAAGGAGGAGACAGATTTTTTTTTCAAATTGTTAATAGATACAACAGGCATTCTTCTAAACTCAAAACCAGAGCTCAATACAAGCTAGTAGCATATAAAGCAGGAGCACTAGGCTTCACCTCTTGGAGGGGGCAGCATAAGACCCCTGCAAACACAACAGTTTGGAATTAGCAAGCAAGTCCAGGGAAATACTAAAACGCAACAACAAAGGAAAAATTATGAAAGTCATAATGTTTTTTTAAGGACCTTACTACATGCTGATGTTTGTGATCATAAAAGAATCCACATTGCACTGAAGAGATTTGTTTCTAACCTCCCTCTACAGGAAAGCCATTATGATGATATAACAGGTCCTGACTCCTGAAATTTATAAGATATGTCCAAGCTATGAAGAAATGAAACATTCCACAAATCAGTTTAATGGAGGACATCATAGAAATGATCTCTGTGAACTTGAAACTGTCTGACGAAGCACGGTGTGCTGTGGCTTATGATAGAGCAGCACAACTGCTTGGTTGTTGGCCAAAAAAAGGTTTTAACTCCTTTGCCCTCATTTTAGGGTTCACAGTGTTGGTATTACATCTCATGAAACCCACAAAGTTTCAAATATATACCCTCAAAGCTAAATTATCAACAGTGAGTAGCTCAGAATCTTAATGACAATAAGGCATCTACACATCTTAGTGCTGCTTGTGCTTTCCAGGCTGCATCCCCTCAGCATCTGTCAGGTTGGGGCTGTGAGCATGCAGACCACTGAGAACACAAATATAAAAGCACAGTCCTCCAACATCTGATGTCAGTGAGCTCAGGGCCAGGCATCGTGTCAAAATGAAGAACAAGGAAAATATTCTTTTCATACAATAATTCTGCTTAAAGACTGTAGCTGTACAGGTATAACTAAGATAAAAATCTAGCTTTCAAATTACTGTCTGCAAGGAGTTAAGGGACAATTGCCTTCAGCTTAAGCATTCAACAACTACTTTGAAATTAAAGAGTTTTCTGTTTTAATTTCAGAAGCAAGATTTGCCTTAATTTATATAGGAAAACTCTCGATGTGACTGAGCCCCCACTTCAAACACAGCAAGCACTGACAGCCATTCAGAGAACACACACACCAGTAAACCTCTCTTTCCATGGCAAGAGGGACTGCACATCACAGGTCAACAAAATCTGCAAAGCTGCTAAATTACTTTCAGCTTGCAAATATAATTTCAATAAATATTTGTCATTTCAAAGATCCTAGAGAGCTTGTTTAGCTTAGGAAGGAGAACACAACCATCTGCTGGGAGACAAAACAAGCAGCTTTGAAGCAGCCTGAACTCCCCCTGAGCAGCTCACTGTTCAAATATCAAAAGGCACTGGGTTCTGGATATCGATTACAGTTTAAGATTTCCTCAGAGTCTGATGTTCTCCAAACTGAAGCAATCAACCCTGAAACCTCACTTAGGAGGCCAGAAAAGTAATAGTCAGATACCTCATTGGCTCTGTAGTTTAGGATGACCTGGCAGGAATTTAATCCTGTCCTTCATATTTTCCTATCATGATTATTTACTCTCATTCCTTTTGTTTTCCTCTGATAAAATTTTGGGTTGCATCCCTTTGGGCTTATTTCCTTGGCATAGAAACAGACAGAGGAAAAGAAATTAAGACTTATTATGAAATCTTGGAGGATGTAGTTTCTCTGTTTTTTTGGAAGAGAACTTCAGGAGAGAAAGTCCCAAGTAAAAATTGCTTAAACCTTTGAAGTAGAGACTCACAGAGATGGAATCTAGCACTATTTTTGATGTCAAGCAAGGCCTCAAACCTCATGAACAGCACTTAAGGGAAAAAACAGTCTTCAGATGAACAGTTGTTTCTGTATTTTTGCATAATTCCTGGCTATCAATTGCAAACAAGTCTGCCCAAACCAGAACAGATGAAGTTCCAGCGCAACAGGGCTGGAAGGGCCAGCACAAGAGAGAAAGGTTAAGAAAGCAACTTTTCCATTCAATGAGGAAAAGACATTCAAGATGGCCAGAGAAAGGCCAGTTATGTGAAGTATAAGTTAAGTGGGAAAATATATTTTGTAGCTGTCTTGACAAATAAAAAGTGTACAGGACTTGCAATGTTTTTGAAAATTGTTTCTCTGTTTGCTTTGAAAGATTTTTTCCCCCACCAGAAAGGAGCAGATTCAGTATAAGTCATACTCGTTATTTTTCAACAAAGTTGACATCAGAATAGGTCTAGCAATAACATCCTCATGCGAGGTTTAAAAACGAGCTTTTTCAACCATAAAATTACTAATTGTCTGCCTTGTAAAAAGATAAAATGAATGTTTCATTACTGTCAAGCTCTTGATATCTTGTTTTATATGGCGAAAAATTAACCAGTTTCAGCTTCACAAATGTGAAAATTTGAGATATGTCATTAAGCTTTCCTGCAAGAAATCATAAAGAGCTGATTGTCTTTATTTTTTAATTGAACTTTCAGTCTGGCATACAGCTCCTCTCCTAAAAACTGTGGCACTGGAGCAGTTTCTGAAAAGAATGCTGTCAAAAAGTTACTGCATCAGGATCAGAGGGCCTAGATATTCAGTCCATTTTTCAGCTTCACCAACACTTTCTTTTGTGCCTTTAAGTAAATTGTTTACCTTCTCTGATCTGTTGAAGCTGAGGGTTTTTCACATAGTGCATACCAAGACAAGAAAATTTGATACAGTGCAGCATGCAAATGACAAATAAACTCACATGCAAAAAAGAACCAACTACAAGATGTATCTACTGCCTTGAGCACTTACGAGGCTCCAACAAACTGCACATCTGCACTAAAAACCACAGAACTGAAAAGGAACTCTGGGAAGGATTGCCTGGCGACTGTGCTGAATTTGACTCACAATTTTCAGCCCTGTGGTCCCCCTAGAATGTCTCATTACAGCTGCCAGGGACAGGCTGTGTAACAGCCACAGACTGACTTACACACACTTATCTGGGCTGCTTTGTCTCTTGCTTTCAGCTTATGTGTGCATTTCCAGTAACTGCATCAGTGTAAATAGTTACAGTGCTAACCTCTTGAGGATTTTACCACCACTACTCTGACTCATATGGCACTGGTAATACTTTTAGCCATAGTATGTTCCTGCAAATTTCTTTGAAATCCTCTGATGAATATAAGCACCAACCTTCCAGAAAATTTTGAAGGATGTATTCAGCATTAAATTTCATGATCTAGCATATGCAACATATATTTGCAAGAAGCAAAGGAACTTAGGTAGATGTTGAACACCTGCTGACATTTCTGTGTGTTGTCTGGAACTACTTCATGATCACTGGAAATCTTGTCCATATGCACTCATTGGAGTTTACACTGTGAATGATCTGATCAAATAATTTTGCCAACAGCCTTCAGTTTAATGCTAAATTCTAAGCTCCACATTCAGGTCAGATCACATGTTTATAAAAGTTTATATAACTAGCTCAGGTATGGAAGCCCACACTGTAGATACTTGAATTTATGACTACAATCCCTTGCTCCTGACATGGGATATTGTGGTTTGGGTACCTTGTCCAATCATCATAGAAGCTCAGAAGTCTAGCAAGTCTCCTTTTTTCAGTCTCCAGTTTCTCGTTCAGTTTTGCAGAGCAAACATACACTTTTGTAAAAGAAGGATCCGTTCCAACTAGCTCATAACAGAGCCTTTTCAATATTGCAGCTGTCCGCATTTTACGTACCCCTTCAAAAATACTGATACCAAGCAACAGCATTCACATATTGCAACATTTTAAGTAGCTAGGCTATAAGCAAATGTGCAACATAGAAGTAGTTGCCAAGTCACCAGGACTGCAGCATGGAGCTTGGGTAGATGTTATATATGTACATCAAAAAACATGATTCAGAAAATCTTTCTCCAGAGGGTTATTACACAGTCCTACCTTGACCACCACCATCTCTTCAACAGTTACATCAGCCTCACCAAACCAGAGGAGCAGGGTGGGAATTGCAGAGTTTATTGCCAATTACATAGCTGCAACCAGCAGTGTTAAATAAACAAGTTTTTTTAAAGGGTCCATGTATGCATTTACACAGCATGTATAATTTCCAGCAGTAGTGGGTCCAATGAAGTAAATAACAACCAAAAGGCAATAAAAAATGCAGTTCAAAGTTCTATTGAAATGATTTGATTTAGTCCCACTGAATAAAATTAAAATATTTCACAGTGTAATATATATTTACACATTACAATAATTATTTAATTTACTTTCACATTACAGTAATTAAAATGTTTGGTGATGAGCAAAGCCAGAACAAAATTTTTTACTCATCTTTGTCTTCAGAACATTTGAATTATGCAAAAACTAATCTACATGTCAGAAGAATCATTCCCAGCACATGATCCTTTGTCTTGTA
Source organism: Sialia sialis (assembly GCA_009812075.1). Lineage (NCBI taxonomy): Eukaryota > Metazoa > Chordata > Aves > Passeriformes > Turdidae > Sialia > Sialia sialis. Next base: position 5,468,138 of record VRYO01001269.1, on the reverse strand, counting down.
GCTTACAGCCATAATAACAACATTCAAAACCTTAAACACTGTGGAAAACCAGCTTTTGAAGACACCAGCTATAGTTAATAAATGACTGAAAGGGAAGAAAAGAGTTTTTCTGAGATAAACTGGTAAGAAATGAGTGCTAAAGGCTTTGGAAACAAGATTGTCACAGCTATGACATTACTTGAAATGACAAAATAAACCAAGTCAGAAAGATGTGCAGAAAGGGAGCTTTAAGGGAAGAAGACATGTCAGCTGCAGGGTATGAGCCAGTAAGTTTGAGGCAGCCTTTTGCCAGATCCTGACAATTATTGGTGGCTTTCAGATGGGTTAGCCATTACTGTCAGACTCCTTTGCACAAGCACTTAACTGGATTAACAACATTAAAAGACACCCAACTGAATGGCTACTTAAAGAAATGAGCCTCAAGTCTTGCAGACAGTCATCACTTTTGGAAGAGAAAATTGAACACTTTTTTGGCGCAAAATGCCCATTTAAACATCTTCTCTGCAGATCATCCACTGACCTACGGTGACTATACTGGCAGCCATGTTCTCAAAGATAAAGAGAGCAAACAAGTCTAAAGAACCTTCAGAAAAATAATTATTTGATAAACAAAATTCTGGCCCAAATTTCAGATCCATAGAAAATCAGGAGATGTTTACCTATGAGAATTAACTTTGATCTGGGCATGATTTTACTATTCCGAATGCAAAGGGTTACTATGGAGCTTTTTCCCTCAATGAAAGTCTTACTGATTTTTAGATATGATGGTGTGAACACCACATTTGATTTCAGGGGGCTGTAAGCTAGTAAGAAGGAAAAATTCCTCATAAAGACAGGCATAAGTCTAGAAGCATGATCACCTAGGATTATTTCAGACACAGCTGGAGCAACACTAGGCATCGTGACCTTTTACCTCAAGATATGATTTTGCTTTACTCTCCACAAATCTTAGACCAAGTTCCTCTTGGGATAAAAGTTAGGGAAATAAATGGCACACAGAGTGCTGTAGCTTGTTGCTTTTCTCCTGCTACTAGAGCACAAGCTTTCTGCTGAGAAGCCATCTCTACTGTGGCCCTATCAGAGCAGCAGCTTTCTTATCCTGATGCAAACACACACTTTTCAGATTTTATTTAAAAACAACTGTTTTCTTGGTTAACAATTTATGCTATTCTTCTGATAATGTGTTGATTGTATTGTTTCTTCTGATATTTTTATACATATACATTTTCAATCAATCTTCATGTATAAGAATCTTAGTTGTTCTGTTGAAAATCCATACGAGTCCTTCGAAAACAAGAATTTGAACAATGAAGATCTGACGAAAGACTTTTGGTACCTGTCACAGTCTGCACAATCTGAGCAGGGGTCGTGATGGTTCATTTGACCATAGGGTGCAAAAGACAACAGCAAGAGACCAAGGTTTTGTTCAGCAATAAGCAGCAAAGCAGTTTATTGAGGGTAAATAGCTCAGCTTTGGGGTATGGTAAGGGGGAGAGAGAGAGATAGGTGATGGGGCAGAGAAGGGAGAGGGAGAGAGAGAGAAAGAGGGATATAGCTACCAACAGACGGGACGTCATCCGCGGATCATCCGTCGACGTCTTCCATCCGCTGGGGAGAAAGAGTTCTCCCGGGGTCTCTTAAGAGGGGGATAATTTTATAGTCCATTTCAAGGTGGGGAGATTTATGGGCTATTGTGTTCATGAGCCCGTGGCTTTGAGAATCAGATTCGTGCATCAGATGCAGCACAGAACACTACAACCAGTACTGGAGAGCAGTGTACCATGGAGACAGCGTTGGCCGGCACAACACAGTCCCTTGGCATCCACCTTAGCTAGGCAAGCAACTCCACAGTGAGAGGTGGGGTCTGGAGGGGTTTGGAAATCTCAGTCTCTGACGGTGATCGTGAGGCAATTCAGGCAATCTTCGGACCGACTCTTACAGTATCCCGTCTGAGATTTCTGAGCTCAAATAGAAATACTTCATTTCATTTTATCACTGAAATGAAAAAACATGTCTGGTTTGTCTGTTTTAATAGATCAGACTTAGAGCCTTCTAAATGTTGATGGAGATTTTTTTCCACTTTGATGGGCATTACTCCACAATCTCCAACTTCAGCTTGTCATTTTCATGAGCAGTTAAAAAGATTTTTTCAGGAAAATTTCCCCTCTGTAACCGGACACCTGAAATGCTGAAAACCAGGAACACATTCCAACAGAAGAATTAGTTATATTGAAGAGCATTTAAATCCACCAGAAATTTTGCAAATGAAGTTACATGTTGATAGTTTGGTAATACTAGAAATATAATGATGATATGCTGAGAGCTTGATAATACTGGAAATACTAGAACCTAGCTTGATAATACTAGAAAATTGAACACTCCATCTGTCAGTAAGATCAGAAGGAACCTGAATTTTCTTTTGGAAGAACCAAGTGCCAGAGAGACAAGCAAAGTGAACTGTAGCAGCTGTGTAAGAGAGGATACACCATAAGACAAATACTGGGATTCTGCTGGAAAGGTAATATTCCCTCTGGCATCACACTGACTATGCAGCTTGTGGTGTGAGGAATGAACTGGTGTGGTGCAAAAGGTTCAGATCTATCTGTCTTGATTCTTTGAGGTCACATCAGCCCAAGAATCTCAACTCCTACTACACAATGGAACTAAGCACCTCTTGTGCCAGCCAGGCTCATATATTGCTAATAGAAACTGAATCAATACCTACAGTTTCTGAAGTGAAACTTGCTAAGGGCAAAGTGAAACAAGTACCTGCAGCTCTGAAAAATACAGGGGAAAGTAGATTCATATCATACTACTTGCCCTAACTGGCAGAAATTTTCTTCTCAGCGTAGGAGTGGGCTGAAATCCTATTGTTCATGTGCTAGAGAAATTGATGACAGCAAAACAAAATCATGTATCTGTTTTCTGAGTCACACATCACCTGTGTTAGAACTCAGAAAAGCAAAGCAATGTGTCTAATGACTGGAATGTAATGTTCCATTTTTCATGGAGATAAAGCTAAGATTTTTCAGGGAAGTGGTGTAATTATCAGGGCATACTAGTTTATAGCTGGATATAATTTACAAAGAAAATATCCTAGAATGACTGACAGTGTTGTTATTCTGAAGTTAATAAAGGACACCAAAAATTTAACATAACTGCTACAGAAACACCTGCTATTAATGCATTTTTACAGTTTCTGTAAGTTTTATTTATTATGTAGAAAGCTTGCAAGCTTGTCTGTGAGCTCAGTCTAAGATGAACAATACTAGGTCTACTGAGGGAGACAGAAAAATTAGAGGAATCTTATGCAGCCTGAGGGGCAGACTGAGGAGAATGCAGAGACATAGGTTTCTTTCCTACAGCTGTATGAGTAACTAGACATAGGATATATGAATGCTTGATTTTGTACCTTCCTATCTGTTTGCTTATCTTGAAAATCAGCTCAATATTCATGGCTATTAGACAGCCTTCTGTTTGGACAAAAATTGTTTATTACATTAGAATTAGATAAATCCACAACCTGAGTCCAATTCTCTCCCATGTCACAAGCACTTGGAGACAGTTTGAAGCTTACTGAGAAGTTATTCTTCTCAATTCTTGTACCAGAGCAAAGGGACACAGCAGTTGTGTGTCTCCATTGATCAGCAATATAAGTATCTAAGAACATCAAAAGCACTTACATTCAATTTGCTCCATTTCACAAGACCCACAGAAACCTTTACTTATATTCAGCTGCTTTAAAAAACAGTGTAAAAAGATATAATTTGATTGTTCCCATCTTACAGTTGGGAAAATATATGGTTAAGAATTCAAACTGATTTGGTGGCTGAAACAGTAAAAAGTCTCCTAGCCTTCAACATCAACAGGATGTATTAAAATTTAAACCATCTGTCAAGAGGAATATCTTGTCACATTTTATTTTGTTTGCTTTTTATTATCAGTAAAGATCACTGACTCTGCCCCCAGCTATGAGAACAAAAGCAGTTTCTGCAGGGGCTTTGGCTTCAGCTTCATGTTTTTAAGCTCTTTTTTCAATTGCCTTTTAATTCAGTGTCCTTTGTGCCTAACCTAGCCCTGATCTTATGGGATTTGTGATCTTCTGAAAATAATTGATTACATATCTCTATTACAAGCTGGAAAGAATCTAGCATGGGCTCATTCTTATATCCTGGAATGCAATTATGAGAGTCAGCACTTTCTTTAGGATTTCTTAGTCTCTGCATAAGCAATTCTCTTTGTTGCACAGCAGCTTAGGCTCTTCCTGTGTCAGTCATGTATAGGGCCACATCAACTCAATTTCCAAGTCTGAGGCTGTGTGAAGAGATGCCTTCTGCAGTCTTCAAAAGCAAATACCTTGAAATCTCAGAATCTGGAATTAGACTTTCTGGAAGGATTTTTCTCCTGCACCATTTCTATTTCAGAAAACAGGATTTTCTGAACTGGGAGTCATTAACTGCTTATTTGTTTACTTCCTACAAAGACATGCTACCAGGTACTAGTATAGCCAACAGTCCAGATGCTACTGGCAATAGAATAAAAGTAGAGTGTCTTATCCTAGAAAAAAATACTTTAATTTAGGAAAGGGAGTAAGTGGTCTTGCTCAAAAACTTTCCAATCAGAACATACCTTGAACTAAATTCTGAAAACTGAAAGGTAAATGGATGGGAAATGTGAGGCATTATATTGCTCAGATTGTTCAATTCCCTCTTCTACCATAGCATTATTACATGTTTTAGAAGCACCCTACTGGCACTTGCACATCGCTGATACTTCTCAAAGCAGATTCTCTGCTTCTTGCTTTACTACTCAGAGAAGATGAGGCTTCCATGTTGGTGTATTGCTCAGTTACTTATTGAACATTTTCTGTATTTCAGCTGCCAGTTACCAAAGGTAGTTAAACAGCAGACCATAATAAATTTTACTGATGTTTGAGATAGTTTTGAGGTCCATCATCACAGTCTGATGCAGCAACAATTCTATTTCCAACACATGCAAGTTTCACTCTTGCTGTGTATAATTTATCTTTAACAGAGAAGTTTTCAAGCACTCTAGTCCTGAAGTTTTAGGTGACTCTTTAGTTATCAGGCTCAGATCACTGAGCATCTCGTAATCAAAAATTGGGACAGTGAAGGTGTTGGCATTTTATGGGTATCTAATGTAGAGCAGGAGTTCCCCTGTGCTAGTAGCAGCATACTGCTCCTTGTGGTGTTGTTGAAGAGACAGGTTGTTGTGTCTGTGTCATCAGTGCAATGCCCATGTCATTACTGTTCATCATCAACTCACAAAGGCAAAGGCATGGAGGAAGATCCCACTGATACACCACCACCTCAAGAACTTTTTTACTCCTTCCACTCCTTGTCCTCTATGCAGACATACTATAGCTTTGGCTCATACAGTGACTCAAATTACCAGTGTCACCACACCCAGCTCCAAATATTCCCAAACTCTGAAATCTTATTCACAATATTATTCACAATAAACACATAAGGCTGAAATCTGAACCTCAGGCTCACCATGGTAATTCAGGGTAAATCCATCCACAGCTAATGGCTGGAGGCTGGCAATGCTGTGGAATACATTAGGGAGGAACCTGCTGTCCAACCTAGTTTGAAAACAAAATCACATTTCCCAAAAATGTGCCACTTGACTGATTAAACCCAGTTGATTTTAAACAGCTACTAAAACCTTCCACTCGGCTGGCATTGAGTGCTCTGCACTTACAGTGCCATATCCCAGGAAAATTGCTGCTTGCTTATTTGCAGGTATCTAGCTTCATTTTCATAACCACGCTCCTGTTCTTTTCCAGCTTTACAGTATATAGCCCAGCAGGTTAGGATGAGACATATGCCTCCCAGCAAAACCTTCTACACAGAGATTATATTTCCCAACTTTAGTATGTCAGAATTTTCTTCATATGCCAGCCATTTGATCCTACCCCTGGGGGACTCTCCCACAAACAGTTTTTGCGTCCAGATGTAGGATGCCATGTGACAGATGAATTAGCCTTGGACATCATTTCAGCAAAGAGGTTTAGTTCCATAATTTTATACTTTGGCAACTGGATGGACACCACATTAAAAAATTGAAAAAAAATTTACAAAGAGGCTTTCCATGTATATTCTGGTTTCACAAGTGAATATAAAGGGAAATAAATTACTCTTATGACTCTTGTTACTGTCTTCTTTGTTCTATTCTCCAAGAGCTTCAGATGTTGCTCAACAGTTTCTACCAGTTTTTGTTTACCTTCAGATCTCAAGAACAGTACTTTCACCACTGTAACAGTGCCAGAGGCAGATTATTCCACTGGCATTCAGCAAGAGCTGACAACATAGCAAAATTCAATATATTTTGGAGAGCTCAAAATATTCAGCTGTTTTGAGGGGGGAATGCCTCTTCTTAAAGTAAGAATTTCCTAAATTATGTATCAGTCAGCACTGCTAAGCTGAGCACAGGAAAATCAAACAGGAGAGAATCAAAACACTGTCTTTGTAGGACTGCCATATTGATAAGAAACGAAGTCGTCAGGAAGTTTAATGGCATAGCTTGTTGTCAGAATATTTTTCAGCACTCTATTTTCAACCACAGATTTGGCTGAGTTGCAAGTGAAGAAGTTCAAAATTTCTGTTTTGCATTGCTAGCAGTTTCTCTTTTAGAGCAATTTTTCACTTTCTATTCTAAAAATATTTATATGTATATTTATATTTATATTTCACATTATATTCTAAAAATATTTATAAAAATAATGACCTCAAGATGGAAGAGATATTAAAATTAGTAGATCTACAATATGAGGGGTTTTTTTATATTTTAAGAGCATCTTAAATAAGGGGATGGGGGAAGCCTCTAAGAAGTTTTAGAGAATGGTGTATAAACTGAAACACCTCAGAGAACAAAAGAGTCAATGACATGGAGATCAGAAATCTTAGTCACAGAAAGGTGTAGGATAAAAATTCCTTCTCTATTGCTGTTCTGGTCACAGGAGCCTACAAAAAGGATGGAGAGGGCTTTATCACAAGGACATTTAGCAACAGGACAAGGGGAAGAATGGCTTCATACTAAAAGAGAGTGCGTTAAAATCAGAAGTTTGGTAAAAATTTTTGCTGTGAGTGTGGTGTGGCACTGGCACAGGTTGCCTAGAGAAGCTGTGGATGCTGGAGGTGTTCAAGGCCAGGCTGGATGGAGCTCTGAACAATCTGGTCTAGTGGAACGGGGTTGGAACTAAGTGATCTTTAAGGCCCCTTCCCACCCAATCCATTCTGTGATTCCATGAAATACATTCCAATCATATTGTGACTGAAATGAACAGAGCAGATGAGAGACAGGTGTAGTAGAACAGACTAAAATTAGAGGCAAGAAGGATATGTGTTTGGGATAATTAAATCCTAAGCTATAATTATTCAGCTAAGTGAATGAAGTATATAAAAATGCAAATCAAAATAGATAATTTCCATAATTACTAACTATAAAACACCCCAGCTATTGCAAAAAGTCAGTGCTAGATTCTCAAAGGTAGTTGGCCCTTGCAACCAGAATCAAGCATTGTACAACATCAACATTTTAAGACCTTTTTTGTCCTATGAAATCCACAGAAACACAGATGGTTGTGCCACCCATCTGGCAAAGGGGAGACCTGAGTTCCAGTGTCTGTATAATTTCAGTGAATATACACATAAGGTTTACTGAAGCCAAATATTTTTTCCATTTCCCCTGTAGCTTTGTAATTCTGAAGTGGTAATGTCCTTGTCTTTTCCCCATCCAGATTTTCAGTCACTTACTTTTTCTATATGAACTGGTACAGTTTCAAGGGAAGAAGAGATTATTCACCCCATGATATTTAATCGACTGATATTCAGACCATTAGTGTGGGAGATGCAGCTTCAAACCTTCCCAGGCAGAGAGAAAATTAATCTCAATCTCCCATCTCTGAAGTGACAGCTCTTATGACTAAGTCACTGAATAAAAGGATGTAGGGTAAAACATTCATCTTGGTGCAGGGATCCATGTGCTTTCTGCATTCCAAAAATGTCTTCCATTAGCCATTAAGGAGCAGATAGGTGAATTAACAGCTGTAGTTTGGATCTCAGCACCATTGACCCTCCACTCGATGCATTTCTAGGCATGAGTAACAGGAGATATTGTTTTCTACAAAACTTCATTAAGGAAAATTTAAGCATGTAAAGCAAGTGAACAGAAATTGTGAGGGTCTGGGTGGTTTTGGATATAAGCAAAGACCAGCTGATCCGGTAAGCATCCAGACAAATCTGCCATTTTTGGAATGAAAGGCCTTGCTCCACGCTCTTTACAATAGGCAGCAGGTGGCCATACAATGTTTGTCATTTAACGATAACATCTGTTATATACTCAACACCAGCTCCATGAGGTTCAGGAAGACCAGGTGCTGAGTCCTGCACTTTGGTCGCAGCAACCCCCATGCAGTGCTCCAGGCTGGGGACAGAGAGGCTGGAAATCTGCCTGCTGGCAACAAAGATGATGAAGGCTCTGGAGCACACACACCTTACAAGAAGTGGCTGAAGGAGCTGGGGTTGTTCAGCCTGGAGAAACGGAGAATCTGGGGAGATCTTATCTCTCCCCACAATTACCTGAAAGGAGGTTGTAGCAAGGTGGGTGTCGGTCTCTTTTCCCAAGTAACAAGCAATAGGACAAGAAGAAATGTCTTCAGGTTGTGCCAGGGGAGGTTTAGATGGGTTATTAGGAAAAAATTCCTCACAGGGTTTCCAAGCTCTGGAACAGGCTGCCCAGGGAAGTGGTTGAGTCACTATCCCCAGAGGTCTTTAAAAGATGTGTAGATATGGTGTTGAGGGACATTATTCAGTGGTGGACTTGGCAGTGCTGGGTAAATTGTTGGACTGAATTATCATGAAAGTCCTTTCCAACTCGAATCATCCTACAATTCTATGTTGTTTATATATAGCAAAGTGATGTATACATTTTTAACCCATTATATCTTGTGAAATTACTCAAGCTATCTTTAAAGCTACATTTTCTAAGGTGAAAAAGTTATGAAATAACTCTTTACATCCTAAAGCCCAAATGGGTTCAACTCTCTGTGTGCAGATTCTCTGCTACTATGGTTGATATAAGATTGGAAAAGGCTCCATTGTGAAAAAAACTTGTCATTTGATCCTGTGGGATAATAGGCTGCAGTGTTCCCAGGCTACTGTCAGAAAGCAATCTCCAAGAGGCCAGCTAACTGGAGCAAAAAATAGGTTTCTATAAAACTAAAGTTAGGGAAAAACTTGGAGTCCTTTGAATTCAATCACAGGTGCTAGTCTCACTGGCATCCAAATCCAAAGGTGAGAGGTGTGAAATAAAAAATGAAATAGAGCAGAATAGTTAGTCATTAGAAGGTCACAAAGTGAGACAGATTTTTCTGGAACACATTAGCTTCAGTGATAAGTAAACCTTAAAAGTTAAAAGCAACTTTGATTGGACAATCCAAAGTTCAGATGTTTCTCTCACCTCTTGGACTATACTCTTCCGTGGAACAAGAAAGCAGAGCATGCTCCACTGTCATTTACGTGGTATAAATGAAAGTAGCAGAACAGGTATTTGCCTTTTAATTTCAGTAGCATTACATCATTGATTTAACTGTCTCATCAGCCAGAGCATCTCCTGAGAACGGACTTCATCCAAAATTGGTTTAGAACCATGATAGAAATATCTGCCACTGGAAAGCAGTAATAATTATATTTCCAGCTTCAAACTGAACCAGCAAATTCACAGAAGGCAATGGAAATGGACTTCATCAAAGATATATATATTTACCCAGTCTTTTCAAAATCTTGTGGCTGGGGAGAAGACACAGGCAGAACCATACTTTCTTCAAACCACTTTACCTTCTCATTAAGCTCCATTTTCCACCAAAAGCAAATAGACCCTGTCTCCATTTTTTCTTACTCTAACAGGAATACCAGGTTAGAAATGAAACCAAGCTGGAAGGAAAGAATATTTCTTGCCCCTGAAGATGGTTGAGCATCTGCTGAACAGGGTCTGATTCAATAGACGCTACCTCCAGGAAAACAATGAGTTTCCTCTTTGCTGCATCCTTAGATCACAATATCTGGCCCTGTAGTGTTTGCAATGGTGGCCTCCAAACTCTGACAACAAATTCACACTGGAGTCACACTGGAGCATCCCACCATCCCTAGCAGGCTCAGACAAAGCTCCAGTGCATCCATGCTGTGGGAATGCACATGGACACAGGTATCTAGCAGGCAAACAGGCACCAGCTGTCCCTGTGCAGCTCACCTCCTTACACCCCCTTCAGCTATTCTTGTAGCAACCTCCTGTGATTTCCAGGTGAGTAGGATGGGCTCTCCACTGTGCTCTCAGAGCTCCACTGCCGTGCTATAAAACCACGTGGGTTTTGTGAAGCTGAGTCCCATAGGCATAAAATGTGCTCAAAGTTAAGTGTATGCTTAATTGCTTTCTTGAATCCAGAATCAATCTGTCCTCCCAACACTGATTATGGCTCAGATCTTGCAGTGCACACTGATTCATGGCTTTGGCTTCATGGAGGTTATTGAAGAATCAGTGCTAATTTCCCACATTTTAGAAATGTTTAGGTAGATGAGTGTAGGAATCAATCAATGTACTCCCTTTGCCATTATAAATCTTAGCTGCTATCAACATTGAGTGCCAAAAGATGTGAAATAAAATATTTCACTCTCTAAAACAAATGTGAATGCCTTTGAGAGGAGAGGTCAAGTGTGGTGTGGCATATATTGTACATGTACACGCATAAATCATCGATAGCTAGATTAGTTCTCTATATTGATCACATCATACTTTCCTAACTGGTAGATTATCTAAGAAAATAATCACTAAATTATCTTGAAGGTATCAGCTTCCAAGCAAGATTAATGATACATAATTTATTTTATGAGGGAAGCAGGCATCCAATAAATTAGAAAATGCACACCACCATCAAAGCAAATTGTAAAGTATAACCAGCATTCACCTTACTGAGTAGTTGACAAATGGTTTTTACATTCTTTCTATCAAATCATAAGTATTTTCTTGTCACCCACCTCACTGTATAAGCAAATATCGGCTGAGTTCCCAGACACATGATACTTACACAAAATTCATTTCAAGGGACAGTGTTTGCATTCATATATGGTCATGTGGATACACAATAAGAGAGGTTCAAAACAATTGAGATTATTTTTGTGGGATCTTAAATTGCATGTATTTAGTTGCATGTATTTAGATGTTTTTTATCAAAATGAAAAATAAATTGTCATTCAGAGGAAAGATTCTTCTTGAAGTCAAAAGTACAGGGCATCCAACCCTGACTAAGTGTCCACACATGTACACCAACAGAAGCAGCCCTGATTCTGAGAGTAAGAGTGTCCTTACATCATCCTGCTCGTACTGTCATCTTCATTGGACTGCTGAAGATAGACATTTACAAACCTTTCCCCTGACTTGTTTTTCCTAGGAATAACCCTAGGTAAAATTTAGATTTAGAGTTTACATTAAATTTATGTTTACCATTTGCATGTACTGAATAATTTTGCTACTGGCATCATCAAAAAATAGTTATCCAAACTAGCTCACTTCCACTGCTTAAAGATTTTAGCCTCTAGCTTACACAATAGTTCTATTTTACCTTTTAAGGCTTTTTTATTTAGTTCTAGGTGATTGATTGTTACTGATTACATTTCATGTTACTGCCCCAGGAAAGAAGGGGTGAATGGAGATTATAATTAGACCTGTTTCTGGAAGCATTAATCAAATATTATCCAGCCTACACTTCCTCCTCAAAAAGGGAAGTGAGTTTCACAGAGAAACTGAGGCACTGAGAATGTGACCTGCCAGCAGTCAAAAAGTAGTAATTTATGGAAGTACAGAATATTGTGGTGATCATGTCATGGTGTCAGGCAGCATGACTGACATTGAGCTCTTCGCTCTCATGGTGAAGGGACAGGCAAGAGAAAAGGGCCCTGGGGCTTAGCTTCACTGTTGAAAGAGCACACTTTCTGTTCCTGCCAAGTAATGAAATTATTGGGAAGGGTAATTTGGGCTCCCTGGAGACACTGAACTCCTCACAAGCATTCATACCTGCTATGCCACAGATGACAGCCACTCCCTAGTGGCATCAGCAGCAATAAATCTTGCTTTACAGAGCTCTGACAGAACAAGGAGGCAATGGGTCTGTGCTATTATCCCAGTCCTGTTACCTGCTTCACTTGGATCTTGCATCAGCCCTGATATGAAATAGAGTAGAAAGGGACTGTGGTTCCACCTGGAAGTTTGGGAAGTGTTTACAAATTCCCATCCCAGCAAGTAATACTGTGAACAGAACAAAAATTAAGAAGAATGGCTGACAAACTAGCTTTGTGAGAAAAGGTTCCCAGAGATAAGGCTCATACCAACTGTACTTATAAAAGCTCAGTTGAATAGTATTTCCATTGTCTGGCATATTTTGTAAAATGTGGCATCGTTCAGGCTAATAAATTCTTTGATACAGTTGTTATGAAGATGATCTTTCTGAGGCAAGAATATTCAAATAATACAGCTGGTGGTTTCTGTTGGACATTCTGTCTGACCAGAAAGCTATCTAAAGAAGCCTTAATGATTAATCTGTAAAACTGAGAGATAACGTAACTCGGTAAGAGACCTAAACCCTAGAAGCAGTGTAGAAGACAGAAACAAACTCCTCACTAACAACAGCAACACATGTTCCGTCATTTTACAGTTCTGGACACTTTTGTTTGACATAAAGAGGAGGAAGAAGCATTTTTAAATGTAAGAGAAAAATCAAAATATTCAGTATACATTGAAAATGTGGTGAACAGTGGCAATGTTGTTGCTTTATAATTATGGTGATAACACAGAAGCAGAGTTCCACATTCAAGGAGGCAAAGAACTTTGACATGTTACCTAGTCTTGTACAGAACACACATTATTAAAAATAATGGCTTACTTCTCATGGAATGTTATTACAGCCTGCAATGTTATTTCAGAGTATAACCATTAATGCCAGGCGGCATTTTCATTTGGCAAAGACCATTTGCAAAGAGGACACAAAGAGGAAGGTACAGAAAAAGTCACATATTACAGAAGGAGAGAAAGACAAGGAAGAAGGGAAAGAACAGACCAGTTTTCATCATTTTGACTGAATGAAGAGTGGGTGCAATTATACACATTCAGGCAGATTCAATCAGCACAATGCACAGTTTCACAACCACTGTTCTGTTGAGTTCAGGCATTTGCAGGAATAAAATGTGTTGCCTTCTTGCTTGCTTTGTGTGCTGTTTCTTAAGAGGCTTAACATTTGTGTGCATAGCAGCTGAATCCACCTGTGTCTGCTAAGCCAGGGTGCCACAGCCTAAAATTACCCTTAGATGGTAGTCCCCAGGGCACAGTGAATTTCACTGCTGGCCAAAAACACTCCTAATCTGCAAATCATCAAAACATAAGGGTAAAAAAAGAAAATGGACACTGAAAATATGAAAAAGATGAATTCTCTCTCAATTAGCAAGAAAGCTGTGAAAGGCACAGCCCTCAGAGGGATTCCAAACAAGAATATGACATTGCAAATAGAAAGTCTTCTTTCATTGCACACAGCTTTTTCCAAAACAGCTGATGAAGAACTAACATCAAGCAGAACAAAAATGGAAACTAGTGGGGCAGTGGCATGCTAGCCACATAGTCTCATGCCCTGTGTACCTTTCAAAGTGCAACAGGCAATGACAGAGTGAAATAAAGGCAGTCAGACCCAATTCTCACACGCACTACTGAAGCAGAGACAGCTACTGATACAGAAATTGAACAAGAGGCCAGCAGACATTGGAGCACAGCTGTTACTTTATGAAGGGGCTGGCAATGTCACACTCCAGGAGTGCAAAGCTCAAAAGATTATTTGATAATACCAGAGTCAAAAGGGCCCCTTTGAGACACCATCACTAAAAATACAACTATGAAATACACATTTAAATGTCTGTGTCCTGACAGTCCACCCTGGGTTACAGAGCCAGAAATAAAAGGCTCACTATTGAGCCTTGCAACACATGTGCTGCATCAATCACTTTTTACATAAGATAAAGTTGGTCTCTTTATAGTCCTGGATGGCAGATATGTGCATAATTGATCAACTCAGAGGCAAATATGTTTTCTGGGATCAGCATTCCTTCATCTTCCCAGCAATACCCTTATTCACATATTGGTGGAGGGAGGGTGGGGGGCATGGGAAAAAAAAAATCCTGCCCACTTGGAGGAGAATAGGATTACTGAGCCATTTACTTCTCACAATAGTGAAAGGCCTTACATAAGCAACAAGCCAAAAAGGCACATGATGACCCAAATGTGGTTCTGCTGAAATCCCGTACAATTCCATTGCCCTCTGTTTGTGCTTCTTCTGATTCATTTTTTTTAAAGTGAGTCACTTCTTTGAGACTCTATACACAGATACAAAGGTCAGGTGAAACATTTCTCTACAAAAATACTGGTTTGAGGGTGTATGTCTATCGGGTCTTGCCCAAAGAGGCACAAAGCATACTCAATATCCATGGACTTGATGGCTTCCATCTACAAGCACCCAGGGCCATGAAAACAATTACATGCCCACACTTCTCCAAAACCAGCAGGTTCAGGCTAGGGAATTGCCAGGACCAAGTTTACTGCTGTCTGCCAGCTTTGTCTCATTACCTATCATGTATAATCTCTGCTGTGAGCTAGCAATAAGCAGTCTTCCTCATTACCATTGCAATGTTCACATAATTAAATTGTTCTCAAATTGTAGGCTGTAACAGCTTACAGTCTTAGATGAAATTGTCGTGACAATTCAGAGATGCTTATTCTCTCTAACCTGTTTATAGGAAGAGACACATCCCAATTGTATGTGGGGAAAAAAAAGCTCTAATCCATTAGAAGTCATGTCGTAACTGAGTATGTTGATTGAACTGCTCATCAAAGTTAAAAGTCTCCAGAAGTCTTTGCAAGTAAATTTACCATCACTGGCAAAAGGGTTATCTAAGGAAACATGGGGCTATAGACAAAAGTTAAGTTTTTAAAAGAAATTGAACCCTATTCTCACAAGTTTTAAAAATTTGCTATTTTTCTCTACAAGATGAACTTAACAGAAAAGACCTAAAGCTCCACTTAAATCTCAGGTAATTGTGAATTTCCCCTCTTCATTTTTCACATCTGGTAGCTAATTTGTTTTCTTTACATTTCACTAGAGTAAACTGATTTTTTTATTATTATGATTGTTTCCAGTGTTAAGCAGAAATTCACGTTAGTGGGATAACTATGAGTTTCACATTTTCCCAGAGGACAAATATACTTTACCCAGCTAGGGCCAGTCTGGAAGAGGTCCTTCAACAATGAATATAGAATAAAGCCACTGGCCCACTGAGACACAAGACAAGATCTGAGCTTCACTGCTGTGCAAAGCTGGGACACAAAATGCTTCCTATTCCTTTTCTCACTTTTTCTCTTCTTTATTCTTTGCCATTTATACAATGAGACTGGAGTGGGCAAGAGTGTCATTCTACAACAGCATCAGAAGGAACAGACTTTGGAGAAAGAGTAAGTAAAAGGACAAACCATGCCTTTGGGCATTACACATGAAAAACATAAAATTAAATAACATCAAGGAGGGAAAACATAAAAATTTCTGCATCTTGCAATTTTTGCAGACAAAGAAGCTATTCAATACAGGACTTTTAATGATTAATGAAGAGAATAGGATTGCCTTTCTAAAGCTGCTCTGAGTACTAAATCACAAATGACCTTTAGTGCTTCCAGCTGAGGGTGATTACCACTAGTGTCTATCATTGCTTTTTATAAAAATTGGGTCTATCTACTTCTACCAATATATGTTGCTCCCCTGGGGATGGTTCAGGACCCACCCATCAAGACCTCCCTTCTAAAACCACAACAATCCAACTGAGAGCAACTGCTCTGTGCACTCCACCCCTTGCTGTCCTTTGCTCTAACACCCAGGAGAGAAGCAGGAATGAGGTTAGGTTTGCTAACCTTTCCCCAGCTCTCAACAGGGTATCCATCTCTTCCTTCCTCAGTTTTAAGGCTCCACATTCTTGTGGAAAATGTGTCTGAGAATTTATGGTATATTAAAAATGCTTCTTTTTAACTTTTTATTTTTATACCAAGAGCACAGAAGTATAAAGGGTAAAGAACTAATTTAATGTATAATACAAAACTAAAAGGACCAGACTTTTAAAAATAAGCTTTCTCAATCAGCTTTCCTTCATATAAGCCCCTCTCTGTGTAATCTTTCCAATGCCATTCCTTCCATGCAAATCAAAGTGCCTTTTAGGATGAGGAAGTCAGGCCAAGCAAATAAAAAGATCCTCCTCTAGCTTTAGCACAGGATTAATCAAGAAAAGTTGGGATATAATACAGAAAAAAAGATAACAGAATTCTACCCTGAGTTCCCTGCCATCCGCTTTCACAAGGCAGCCTACGCTCCCACACTTTCTTCAGGAGGGTAAACACAGAGGCAGACAGTAAACAACACTGGAGATATGGATATGCTGAATATAAAAGAGAAGGGAGAGTAAAGTTTAAAGCAGTGGATTCACAGTAGGATTTTTGTCATTGTTGTGGCATCTAACTTTTTAAGCACACTTTTATTTTGTGTCTTGAAAGCGAAGATCCTTACATAATGTGGTGAAGGTGGGGACAAGCATTCAGAAAAAAGAACAAAGTTTGCAATTTGGACTTTTATCAGCATATTAGAGCTCACATATATCACGTTGTATACTCTGAAATCGGTGATACTCGCAGAAGCAAAGGAAATGAGAGGCATTAAAGACCAGTGATGATGTATGCCAGCAGTTATTTTATAATCCAAACACTTAGCTGGTGCTTGAAATCACTCCTACCAACTTCAAGAACAAGGTGCTTGCTTTCAGCCTCACTGATCCATTCAGCTTTTGTCCTGCATGCAGAGAGGGAGAGCAGCTAGCATGTTAAAATGTCTCCTTTCAGGAGACATAAGAGAAGTATCTCTCAGTATTATTTCCACAAAAACATAAAATACATGGTACATAATGAATCGTGGTACCTAATCAAGTTTAGAATGGCAACAGCTAAGAAGAGTAACACAATTATCAGTATTTTTTAATTATAAAATTTAAGCTGCACTAAACTGAAAAAGTTTTATTTTAGAAATGAAAGAAAATGTACCCAAGGTAAAAAAATACCTATTCATCATGGTGAAGGATATTTCTGGGCTCTTGCTTGTAGAGTTAATTTTTCCAGTAGTGATGCTTCTTTGATGAAAATACACTTGCTACACTGCCCCAGTGTATATCTGGTACAGATGCAGTTTTGCATCAGTTTGCATTTCTTATATTTTTATAGTTTTAGCTATCTATATTTTATCACATATGCTTATTTTCAGAGCAGGATTGACTTTTGTACATTCTTTAGCATATTTTTTTACTGTATTACTAAACTTTGTGCTTGTTTAGTATCTTATACAAGGACTTAAGCCACATTATACAGACATAAAATGACATACAAGAAAAGAAAGAACAGTATTTAACCCATACAGTGGTGCCTCACTTCATGCAAAATATTTAAACAGAATACTAGTCAGCAAGGGTAAATTTAAAAATTGTTCATAATGAAGGAAATGCTTCTAACAAAAATAGGAATAAACCCCATATTTCTTACCTTTCATGTGGGCTCTTAACAAGGTTAAAATTACTTGTATTTAATGTAATTAAATCTTGTTATCTCATGCCATTTCAACTCAGAGAGGTATCCAGCTATTCACAGTTATTCACACCTTTTCAGTAAAGAAAATTGCTCTCAGGTATATAATTAGCCACAGTGACCTACAGAGATGTCATCTGCAAGACTGCAACTGAACTCTAGTTTTGGAAGTGTTGGCAGGAATTGCTGCTTTGTAGAACCCATGCACTTCACACTGGCTTCCACTTGCTGCCTTTTTATTGCTCCTCTGGTACGGAACTGGACACAGGGTGAGCACTCAGGAATGGATGAGGTGGCTCTTCAGGGAAGTCTGGGCACCAACACACATCCTCCTCTAAATCATTTTGCTAAGGTGCCATCACTTTGTCCCACCTCGAGTTTAATCATGCACCTTTTAATTATGGACTCACACCAGTCAAAAGGGATGCAGTAAGAATCCTCTCCTGTAATAAAATAGTACTCTGAACACAGGGAACCCACTATTCTATAAAGAATGCTGTTTCCATATGAAGAAGATGTAATGTAATACTTTGTGTTAATGAAGTATAAAACTAAAAGGGACATTAAGATAGACTTTTCAGACTCCCTTTGACATAAAGGCCAGAATTGTACCCAGTAACCCCTGCATGGAGCAACACGTCTCGTGATTGACCTGGGATATATCATTCAATTGCACATTTTACCTTGTCTAAGTACCTTATGAGGTGGAACATAAATGACTCTTAAATGACTCTTTGGCTAATCTACACCCACCTTTGGAGTCTTGCTTGGCAAGTACAGAGGGAAACGTTCTTACCTTGTGTTCATCAGTAATCAGCTAGTCTCAGTTGGTTTGTACACACAGTAAGACAAAGCCTGGACACTTCCCAGACATTTGCTCTAAGACAAACCACAAATGCTCTGGCAATTATCTGACTCCAGCAAACAAACACTGGTACATGCAAGTTCATTGTATGCCACACCCTCTCTGATTTCTAATCTTGCTGGCAATCCTTTCTTCTCTCTTCATTACTATTAGGACACATCATACGCCTCAAACATTAACCTTCATGTGTTTCTTCCTCTGATGTTTTCTCTCTTTTCTTTTCAGGCAGCTAGATCTTTCCTGGTATACACATCCTTTAAAATAGCTGCTTTGTTCACACTTTTTTAACACTCAGTTCCTGAGGGCTCAAAAGCCTACTCTCTTCAACACTTTATTTATACATTTCCTTTCTCCAATACATTATCTGCTACTCCGGTTCCAACCTATTTACCAGCAAGTACTCAGGATAGAAGTCTCTTTCTCTTAAAAATTCAGTTCACATTCTTATCCTGCTTTGAGACTAGCTCTGGCTGGACATGAAAACAATTCTTCTGCAAGAATTTAATAATCTGTCTTTCTACTTATACTAATTTTCAATATGATGGACAGCTCCATTCTATTAAATTGCTCTTCAGCAGTGCCATCATCTCCATTTCCTTCCAGAATGATTTCCTCTTTCCCTTTTTGTTACCCATTCTCTTTGGTTCCATCTGTCTGCTTTCTTCTATTTCATGTCAATTCTTTCATTGACTAAAATCCCTGCAGCTTTAGCAGTGTTTCTTAATATTTCTTATTAAGATATTTCCTATCTCATTTCTTTCCATTTCTACCAGTGAGTGGTAGAATAAATAAAGTGGTAGTGAGTGGTAGAATAAAATTCCCAGAGGATCATAATGCTGTCTGTGACCAGTTTGGAAAAGGACTCCTTTATTACCCACATCTCCGTTAATCTGGATATCTATTTTGGTCATGGTGGCAAGAACTCCAGACACCTACCTAGCTTAAAAGCTACTCAAAACTAGGGTCACCAGTCTTTAGTCCTTTTTCTTCCAGAGCAATCACTGTGAAACTTTTAATGCACTTTTGGCATCCTTCCACAAGGTTTATTTATCAGGCAGCAGAAAAACATTCTTCTCCAAATCAGTCTGCAACATTTTCAGCTACTCACACATATTATTTTAATTGTCAAATTTCCATAGCTTACAAGAGTGTTCATTAAACTTTTCTGATCTTCTGCTGTCTCTATAAAGCAAACACCATCCATTGCATAACTTTGGCTGCCTCTTCTTCATTCTTTGGGTATCTCTAATTATTTCCCTGTCTATTCTGTTCATCTGACTTTGTGGTATTAGCTTCATTTAATGTAAATCATTGTCTGAAAGACATTTATGGGCAGCTGGGACAAGAAAGTCTTCGCTCTTCCTGCTGCTCTCCATGACATATATTCTGCAAGTTTCTCCACTTCCATCACAACTTGATGTCAGGGTTGATTCTAAGTTTTCTCCTGCTGTAGCTAATCTGCTTCTGTGCTATTCTCTGCATTACCCCACTAATTTCTGATAACATTATCTTCAATTACTTTGTGTCCTCTCATCAGAGGAGACTGAGTCTTCTGTTTTTCTCAAACACTAGCTCCCCAATGCTGGCAATGGGTTTTCCTTCACACAAATTCGTCTTCAGAAGTTTTAATTCCTTTCTTGCTCATCTTGGAATACCAGAGTTAGAGAGCAATTGGTATTAAAGTTGCTTCAGCAAACGTTTTTCCACTGAAGAAATATATTTAATATAAAAACAATTTCTCACTGCAATGAGTTAGTGCCACAATGAATTTTTCATCAAAAAAAATTTCTGTAAATCCAGAAATATAGAATTTTTTGAAACAATTTTGAATTTTCTCTGTTTGAAACCAGCAGCAGAGAGGACCTCTGTGTGGCTGGTTACTCCATAGAAAAAAGTCTGCTCACATCCCTGCAATTTCTGATCATTTTTAAACTTAAAATTTGGTGCATACATTATAGTCACTCAATACCTATACAGCCAAATTAACTTTATTCCTTTCTTTGTTTTTTTCGGTGTTTTTGTTGTTATTTAGTTGGGGTTTGTTTTCTTTTGCTGGAGTTTGGTTTTTAGTCATTGGAGGGTTTTGTGAATATCCCTTGAAATTTGCTCTGTCTAGTCTGGCAGATCAGTGGCCTCACTTCTGATACCAAGCAACAGCATTGGTGCAAGGATATTTTGTTTAGTGACCTTCTGAATTTTTCTGCCCTCTGGGGTAATACGGAGAATTTTTCACCTCAGCTCAGACATTACTGAAACACCTTTCATTCCCTTTCTTATAGCTCTGTCTTCCTCAGTACCTTGTTACTTATTTTGTAACCTAATGAAGAGTTTTTCTGTGACAGATGTGGTCCTAAAGAGAGGTTAACTGTATTCCCTTTCATCAGGGCAATATTCATATTTGGATAGCAAACAGCATGTTGAGACAAATTAGAATTTTTCTCTACCTCACCATAAACACCTTCACTACAGTAAATACAAATTCCACTGCATGCAGACTGTAGGAAAATACACAACACAAATGAGTACTTCCAACTTTCAGGGAGACTCCAGCAGGGCTCTGGCTTTGGCAAGTGAAAGATTGCAGGCAGTACATCTTATTACATGGGTGGTCGAGTTATTGAACTTTATTGACAAAGGGCTGGATTTTCCAGCATGACAGAGCTTCATTAAAATTCTGCAGAGACTGAAAATTCAATAATCTCTCTCACAAAGCACTGCATGAGTAGGGCTGATTAGGCAATTTCTCTCTCATTCCATTTCTTTTGCTAAAAGCGTTGTTACTTCTTGTTGGTACAAAAAGACAATCATTAAATGAGCATTCGTTATACTTGATTAAGCAGAAAGTTTTAAAGGTGCATTGGCTCTCTTTCTCTAGAATTAATTGAGGCCTTAAAAAAGTTGCAATAACAACACCACCACCACTTAATCTTTCTAAGCTGAATTATTTAAAATTTGGATCTGATGAATCCATTTATGGCTCTTCGTGGCTTTCAATTCTCTTTTTTCATAGTTACTTGTACATTTGCAGCCAGGTCTGCTGGGTACTGGGAATAGTGTGTGAATTATTCTCTACTTTATTTCTTTCCTTGTAACTTGCAGCTTATTTGCTCTCATTTGGTTTCAGATTAAGAGACCCCTTAAGAATAGAATGGTAGGACCAGACTGAAGATCAGTTACCTGATTATCTCTGTTATAGCAGTGGCTATTGGTTGTTAGGAAGGGAAGTAGCATAGCAAGATTATTGTTATACCTCCCTAGGTATATAGGCTTCAGCAGTCCATAATTCAGGGAATTCCTGACACAGAGGTTGTATCCTCATATTTAATAACTGTTAGTGGATTTTTCTTCTGTGACTTTGTCTATTCCAGTGCCCCACCATCACCCTTCTCTTGTACGACACGGTGGTGCCCTGATGTTTGCAAGAATGTTTTCCAGTAAGCAAAGCCAGTTTTGCAGCCAGTTTGCTCTTAAGAGTGTGTTCACAGTAATCACAGAAGCAATTTCCTCTCTTTGTTGTTTGGTGGGGGTTTTTTGTTGTGAATTTTCTTTTTTTTATTATTATTTTTTTTTTATTTTGGCTTTCAGTTATGGTTTGGTGACTTTTTTCAGAATTGAGAAAGGGAGATGTTAGAACTTCATTTATGCAAAGAAAGAGGATGAAAAAGATCTAAACCCTACAGGATGGGAACCTAGAAAAATAATTAGAGGACTTCTATTCCTGAACATTCCACTTATCTTCTCTGCTCTTGATCAGTCTTGTACTACTTATTGTTCTTTTTCCTAAAACAGTTGAGCTGCACCCAAAATTCAGTGTCTAGTACCACAGGCAATGTCAGTATGTGCTTGCTCAACAACACTCATTATATAATGTAGTTTGGTCCTCAAAAATAAGGTGAGGAAGCTGCTGCTGTAATTCAATATCTTTTGCTAAGATGTTTTTGGGACACAGACCAATCCACTCTGACCCTCACTGTGTTAGGAAAAAAACCCCAAAACAACCAAATATTACAGTCCTGATTCCAGTTGTATTCAGCTCAGCTGAACTCCCATTAATCTCAGTGAAATTTTGTCTAAGCACGGAGAAAAACAAAACAAACAGTCTTCTAAATATGGTCCAGTATTGATACAAGTACACAACAATATGAATGCAAAGCTTAGGTATTGCTCTGCCTCTCACCCTTTGATCACCATGCCATTTCTGACAAAACGTTTGATAATTTTTTCAATTAAGGGCACCCAAAAATATTTCAGAACTCAGTGTAGTGAGAGGCAGAGGCCAGAAGAGCAGATGTCTAGCCTGAGACATCTGGGTACCAGATGAGGGTGTAAGAAGCACCAGGTGGCAGCAGGACCCAGCAACACACCAGCAAAGGCTTAACACACGTGGGAGATGTCCTCAGAGAGAAGCAGCAGAGTAGAAAGGCTCAACTAATGTTTCCATGCTTAATTCCTGAAGATACCCTTTCTTCAGATTAAAAGTTTGGACACTGTTATTGTCAAGTCTGAGCATGACACATAAACAGACTTTCACCACAGCTACCATCATAAGGTTATGTATTCTACAGCCTGGAAAAGCAAGCTTTCAAGAAGCAACTTCTCTTTGTTAATAGCTCGGGAGATACTCCAGTGCAGGACTAGATAGTTGTGTTCATGTGCCTATCCTTTCTAAAACACTGTTCAGCACAACTGCTTTATCTCCAAGCTCTTTTGCATGTTATTTATTCTATTTTGCTATTTCTCTGAGCAGACTTTGCAAAGGGACTTGTTGGCAGTGCTCACATCTCTGCACGAGGGGGCAGGAGAGGCTCACAGTTTCAGCAGGAAAAGCTGCCTGTGATAAGTGAGTAAGAGAAAAAAGTGACCTTAGCACTCGCTGCAAGTCGCTCTGGTTCTTTATCCTTCTCTCCTTGAGGACAGCCCTTGCTGCAAGGCTATTTCACAGTAGTGGCTGGAAAATAAATATGGCTTGCAATAAAACTTGTGTCAACAAAGGTCTGCAGATTTGTCTCAAATACACATAAGTGTCTGAGATTGTTAGTAGGAAAAGGCCATTTTTTCATAGCAATTTCCATTCCTATAATTACTTTGAAATAAATACCAGTAAGAACTGCAGTTAAAAGACAGATCAGAACATTCCTTTCCCTTATGTTTTTTTTCTGACCATAATTAAGACACTGTGCTTTAAAATCAGGAAACACAAACACCATGGCCTGGGAGATGTGAGGAATAGGATTGCAGGAGAAATTAGTAGGATGCCTCATTGCAGTCACAATGTAGTCCAGCAAAGCGGAGCAGAGCTTGAGTGAGCCAAGCCATGATCACATGTAAATCAACATCAATCTCTTGATGCAGTAATACACAATTTACACCTAATAAAGAGTGGCTCACATTCTTCTGTGGGGGAAAAAAAAAGTGCTGAGAAGAAAAAGCTCTTGTTCACATGTTTACCTAATCCAGCTATTCGCTACAGTAATAACCACTAAAATTTGTTTTGGACCGCTAAGCTTCAGTCTTCTCATCTCCCATACATTTTTGAAAAAGTAAGTGTACAAACAAGAACCATGAGAATGTTTGATAGGTCTGAAGCTGAAACAAACTATTTTTTCTGGAAAATAAATAATTTAGCCTAGCATTACTTTTAGAAGGCAGAGGACTATTCTTTTCCTGTAAAGAGATGAAAAGTGGGTCTCATAAACGTGGTGATTTGACATGGAGTCCATAAGAAGACAGGAAACAGATTCTTGTTACTCAGCATCTGTTCAGGTTCCATCACAAGTGCTGCAGTTATCACCTTCCCTCATCTGCACAATAATCCTCAGTGTCTCAGTCCAGCACTATCCTACACAGGGAAGCAGAGCATGAACCAGGTTAGATCATTAAGCTCTGAAAATGCAAGACGTGGTGCTACTGGGGCAAGTATGAAAAATGTTTACCTTGCATGAAGTGGCTGTGCTTGTCTAATTCCCTCTCTGGAGAGAGAGAGTCCACCCTCCTGCCACAGCTGTGGACTACTTCTGTGCTTTCCTGTGCACCCATTCCAAATGCTTGTTTATCTTGTGAGCTAACTCAACTTCCTTA
>VRYO01001269.1:5423338-5442477 GCA_009812075.1 Sialia sialis | reverse complement strand
TATAATCATGAAATTACTATAACTTTCTGCATCTATAGCAATCTCTCAGGCAGAGGCTTCTGGTCCAGTATTTAGTTCTGGGATCGTTTTAACCACTCCTCCATCACTGGGTTTATTTGTTCCAGTGAATAACTTCTACACCATTCCTGTCAAGTATTCCCTTCAAGAGCATCTCTTGCTTGTATTTCTCTGCCAAATAAGTGCTTTGTTTCAGATCCTTCAACAGAATGCCTCAAGGCGAAAGGCTCTCATCTTCATTCCACAGCAGTACAGTAGTAGTAATGTAGTACCGCTGAGGATTGCTAGATGGGCATGCCTGCTGCGATTCTGCATTTTAAGGACTTTGGTAAGAACCTACCTAATTTTAACCATCCAAACAATGCTCCCTGATTTACATGGGCTCATAAGGTGACTTAAAATAAGAATGCGTCTGAAGCACCTTGCTAAATCAGTCTCTACTGAGTGACATTGCTTGTAAGAGATACAACAATGAAAAAATCCAGGTTTTGGCATCAAGAAAACCTTCTTTATCCTGGGTGGCCAAGACCACATTTTCAAAGCAGGAACATGAAGGCTATAATTGAGGCTTCCCATGCGTGTTCAAATCAGAGCCTTACACAAAACTGTTAAAAGCAATGAGAAGCCTTGCAATTACTTTAAAACTTTGTGAATAAAACTGTTACATAGCAAATATCACAGATAAGGCCACCCCAGACTGGCACTCAGACAACAGAGGCAGATTTCAGGTAAAATCAGCCACTTTGGTGCAAGCATATCATTACTGAATAATTTTTTCCCTGATCTGATCCTTATCATAGCCTGCAACAAAATCTCAAGCTTGTGTGCTACATCCTGGGTTCATCACAATTACTTAACTTGGAGACCTCTTTGTATTCCACCAATTCAACCATACACAAGAACAGATTTGCATAGGGCAGAAATCAGTCATTGTGTAAGTTCATTGGTTTTATTATTTAAGGCAAGGGCTAAATTTCCCTGCAGAAAAATTTTATTCAATGGCAATTGCAAGTCAGAATTGTGCACTGCTGAGATAGAGGTGAAACAGCAATAGTTAAACACTTCCCTCCTGTGATGGTATTAACATGACTGCTAGGAAATATGTGCTTGAAAATGCCAGAGAAAGTGATTTGTCTGTGACAGAAGCTTTTTTAAGAAGAGAGAAAATGAAAACCGCAACCACACTAAAATAAAGCCTCTTTTAATGAGCTTTGGATGCCTTCTGGAAAATTGAGAAGATATTTTAATGCATAAGTGGTTCTTCTGGTATATCATTATATTTTCTGTTGGAAGGTTTTGTTGGATGGTTATTTTGTTGTTCTTGTTGTTTGGATTTTTTTACCTACCGAGTATATTCTTTTTTTTTATTTAACTGAGAACAAGACTTCTGTTGTTAGAAACAGAAAGCAGGAAGAACTAAATTGCTCTAGTCATCAGAAGAACCAGTGTGAGAGATGTTTACCTGAACCTAACCTAGATTCCTGAGGATACCCACCAGAATTTCCTGGAGGATGGATTGGTGATCAATTTAGCTTTGTGTTGCTGACCATGAGTCATTGGAAATCATAACGATCAAGTGTCTGTGTCATCCCTAAGGTGAAAGTAAAGAGAGGAAAGTACATGGGAAAAAAATTTAATATGCCCTTGTAGACCCTCTTTATGGGAACAGAAAAAGATAGAGGAAAATAACACTTCTTGAGGGTGTGATGGTTTGCAGTCTATTTGGTTGTGGCAACTGAGCTGAATGCCAGTCTATTGCTCTCATTTTGAATTCTCCTTTGTCATATTGTCTGCTCAGAAGAACTGACATTTATGCCATTTTATGTCTAATGTTATGTGTTCCTTAATCTGTCTCATTTTATACCACTAGAGATATTAGTGAGGTCCCATTAATGCTGGACTAGTTGTAAAATCAGCACTCTTATCCTTCACTGTAGCACTAAAAGTACAACCCAATCACTGAAAAAGTAATCTGAAATTGTGAACTAGCATCTCATAGCTTCTCATTCATATTTTTTCATTAAGTTGTATGAATTTATAGTTCTTGCTTTCAAAATGAAAGGAACAAGTAAAAAATTGAAAATTATGAACAATTTCAAGCTGCAAGCACAGTACTATTCAACTATACTATATTTCTGCTTGCTTTCCAATGAATCTGTGCAGTGACTGAGGCTCAAGAAATGCAGAAAGTTTTCCCATATGAGAGTTATTTATGGCATCATTGCAGGCAAAAGGTCTATACTCATCTTTAACACTTCCTGAATGAGTAATCTAGGTATGAAACAAGGATTGTTGAAGGCTCCTCCTTCAGACAAGTTTTATGAAAAAAATAGCAGCTTTTACCTCAAACATATGGGCCAAGCATTTATTTGCCAGAAGCAGTTTCCAAAGTTGAATCTCTATTTCAAAATGCCACCTCTGAGATCACTCTCTAAATCCAGGCAATATAGAGAGAGGTCTCATCATTGCCAGAAGGCTGGATCAGACTTTCTTTCCTCTCCTCCATTCTGTGTGACTGCTATTCTTAGACATCTAAATTCATTACGTAATGATCTGAAGTCAGCCCTTACATTCATGTGCTGTAACCAGATTTTTGAATTGGGGATGAGGGAAGGAATTCCTCTATTGAAAGTCATTATACCTAAATCCTGGTCTGGAACTGATCCTAACAAAGTAAGGCCTTGAATTCCTTTCTCAAAGAGGAGTTTTTCACACCTGATGACTGCTGAGCTTGATATTTTCTCAACTCTGGCTGATCATTAACATGCAGGCTCTATGATAAACATTTATTCTGTATTTTCCTTTAGTCCAATTGCCCAGTTAGACCTCAAGTTTCCCTTTGCTCATTCCTTCTGCTTATTCCACACAGTGGATTTCCAGGGTAGGACGGAACAGGCAGCACTGCTGCTGTCTGCTACATAAACATAGAGGATAGGAAGAGGAGATCCAAGAGAAACATCTTAGCTATGCAAATGGTAATCACCAGCTTTTCAATATTCAATTGCACTAGGAGAGACATCTGAAAGCATGTTTTTCTGGCAGAAGAGAGACGTTCATAGGCCACATGCAGGGTCAGGTTTAAATTCATTTTATTACTTCAGCTTGTGGTTGTCACAAGTCAAAATAATTTGTAGTGAGAGTCTTAGAAAGACCAGAATCAATGCACTGCTTGACCATTTACAAACTTCATCTGCCTCATGGCAAGATAGCTATAGTGCATCCTTGCAAGACAGTTTTGAATCATGTTTGATCTGTCCTTAATATCTTGCCTTGAAAGCATGCTCAGCAATCTGAAGGATCTATTCCATACAGGCTTTTTACCACACATTGCACCAGCAATTTGAGTAATCAAAACCCTCCTGTAATTAAATAATGCATTTTTCTCTGAGTTATGTCAGACACAAGAAGTGTCACTGAGATTCAGATCCTTCATCTACTACCCTTTTGCACAGGTTCTCTGAGATCAATCCATATCCATGCTTCTGACATCAGTCCTGTGACAATCCCTCTTCACAGGACAGAAGTTTCTTGAGGTTTCAAGGTGTGACTTTCTTCCACTGTATGCTCAGTCTTTAGTCCCCATTTCTAATTTGTTTGACAACAAGATCCTCTCTAAAAGAGCTGAAGAGAAACAGGCTTGTGGAGGAAACTGGAAGACATGGTTATTCATCGTGCACCCCAACTTTGCTGCTGTTTCCCTCTGTACCTCCATCTCTTTCTGCCTCACCTCTTTTCCTTTGTCACACATTTGTCCAGCAAAGAAGGAGGGCATTTGTCAGGTGGAGGCCTAATTTGTATTCTTGTCTTCTCTTCCAGGTGCTACCACTCTTAACCATGAACATGTTAACAGTGAAACAAGTCTGCAGTTTCACAAGCTCATCTCACCAAGGACTGAAGTAAATAGCTCTGTTGTTAACTCTCTTGGCTGTTACTAAACTCTTCCAGACATCAATGAGAAAGAGACAAGAAAAGTCTCTGGGAATAGAAAATGTCTGGTCACAATTATAATGCAGGTGCCTAACCTGTCACATTAGAGTTCAAGAGCAAGACTAAATGTTTGAACTCACTCCCGAAAAAATGAGACCCAAGCTTACAAAGAAACTACAAAATCTCTACTACAAAATGAAATACGGAATTAGTGGACCATGATAAGAAACAGCCGCTAAAGAATAAATTCAAAGGAAAGCACGTATCACTCCCCCCTTGAGTTGCTTTCCTTTTGCTTCTGTCTGTCTGCATCAGTTAATGACCACTCAAGAGCTTATACCTCCAGCTGCCAAGATATCTCAAACCCAGAACCATTTTTTGCCTATAGCTGGCCAGCAGATCCCCAGAAGGGTGGAAATCATCACAAATTTCAATCACGTGCAACTTGAAAGTGGTATCCTGTCTCAGCAGGATTACACCAGTTGCTCATTCATCTGGTAATGTGTTTCTCATCTTTTCTGAGTGCTAGGAGCTGGAGAGCGGCAAGAGACCACAAGGCCATAAAGTTCACAGGAAATGGTAACAAAGACTGTTGCCTTCCATCCAGAAGGCAGACATATGTCAGTGAAGCATCTAGTGATCTTTACATACATAGCAAAAAATACTCTCTGCTCCTGCAGCAAGTACAAGTAGCTGCATTTACAAAGAGGGCATTCATAAAGATTAAAAAATTAGAATTAAATTCCTTCCATGCAATGTTGTTGTACACCATTACTAGCTCCACAGATGCATAGCAACTGCTAAATCCATACAAGATCTGATGCACCAGCTGCATGTGCATACTGCTCTTGGCCCAAGCCTAGCTTCTGTTGTGTATGGGTGCCAGCACTGCACCCATGCTGCTCACTCTCCGTGGCTTCATCCCTACAAGCTCTAATAGGAAAACTGTAGGAAGTTTACCTTACAGGTAAACCGCTGTTAACACCCTCCTTATATAAAGAAAGGCAGGGCTTTGGGACTAGCTGTTTGTGTATTTACACCGGTTCATCAACCCTAGTATTTAATTGCTTTTTCCAAATTAAAGCAGAGAAGAGAGAAGTTCAGTTAATGAATAAACTGTTCCCATTGTTAATTAATCAGTGGCAGAATAATTATTCAGAATCAGAGCTGCTCTGTTCTAGCCACACTCAAAAGGAGATCAGCTCACCTCCTCCCAAGCACTCGAGAAAGGCAGCATTCAGAGGTTGCCTAGCAAGTGAGCCAACGCAGGCTGTGCTGCAGAGCGCGCTGCCACAAACGTCGTCTTGACGCACTCCCGCTTCAGCTCCCTCGTCACCAGCTCTGGCTATGTGACACTGCAAAAAAAGGGAGCATTTCCCAGGTAATCAGGGCCTTAAACAGCTAGGAAGAAGTTTTGGCTCTAAGTCCGGGCATGCTACTCAGAAGGCAGAAAGCTGGTGTCAGTGTTCCCGGAGTGACATACAGTAATAAGCAAGTCACTACCGCTACACCATCCACACTTGTCACACTCTTCAAATGCTTTCAAAGTTTAGCTTCATTTGTTGGGGCCATTAGAGTAGCCACAGTAGCTAGTGCTGGATACATTCAGGCTTCACTTTGAAGTTGTTGGCCCTGTGATTATGTTCTACAAAGAATTAGACAGAAACTTTTTCCAGAGCAAATCATCTCAGACCTGGGGCTATCTGGATAATAAGTAGTGAAGAGCAGCCAGGCAAATTGCCAGGCAGAAGTGGGAAGCATGTCACCAGTGTAGAAGAACAGCTCACCTTCATGACAGACAAACTGAGATGACATCTGCTGTAGGTCTGCCAACTGCTGGCATTTCCTTGCCTTGATTTCACCTGTGGCAGCACAGGCAGGAGAGCTGGCTCTGCACATGGTCAGGACATTCTGCTTTGTTTGAGTACTCGGCAGGCCATTGACCTGGCATTTTACAACGAACTCAAAGCACATTTATCCAGAACACTGCGAGACTGAGGGCTGGAGGGCTATTCCAGGAGCTGAACTGACAGAAGTTGATGTCCTCATCGTTTATGGCTTAATCAGTTTAATCATTGTGTCACCAGGGCATTACAAAAATAACAACTAGCTTCCAGACTGGTCGATACTTTTATAAGGTTTTTGTACATTGACCTCTTAATACACAGCTGACTGTGTAAACTGCCCTGATGGAAGAAAAAGGCATTTTATCACATATTTTAAAAAACCAAAATAGTTTTGGCATGGTATTACCACACTTCACAGAATAAAGTAAGCTCATAACAAGTGCACTAATTAGAGGATGAAAGGAATGGATACAAAGTCAAAAAACCCAGGAAATCAAATTTCCAGGGATATTTGCAAGGCTGTGGGTGTTTTCTGTGTGCAGTGAAACAGTGCTGAAACATCCACATAGGCAAGGATCTTCTTTCCACAGCCTTCAACAGATGATTGAAATTTAAGTACTATGAAGAACAGCATATGAGGAAACAGGGAAAATTGAGGGAGAGGTGAATAAAATGGTTATTCAAGGAAAGAATGCGTAAGGAAACACTTGTCATATGATCCAGCCAGTGGATGCTAAAGAAGTTAAGGGCAGGGATGATATGGAAGAATTAATTAATTTTGGAAGTCCACGGTCTGGGGACCAGGTGCACAGCAACAGAGTTAAAGGCCTAGGACACAAGTGGATAAGACAATTTTTGAAGTAGCAACAGCAGGAAGTTTATGCAGGAAATAAGTAGCAGACAACATCTTCAGAGACAAATATCCTGTTTTCCTACAAACTTTCCTAGTTAAGAAAAAGAAAGAATCCAAATAAATCCCATATAACGAAGTCATCAGATTTTTATTTTTTTAATTTTTAAGTAAACAAAATGTTCTTTTGAGTTCAGTGAGAGGCATTAATGGGTTTTAAAATAAGAAAAATTAACACCGCATTTCCCACAACTGAGGTTGCACACCCCAAGAGTTTTACTGCCCACTCTGGTTTCCTTTGTTTTGTTAGTTGTGCTCCACATCAGAAACAATGAAAGCTTTTTTTGTTGTTAAGAAACATCTTTCAAATTGAGCTATAAACCACTCCTGGTGTATGTGAGCATGGATGTGTGGGGGTGTGTGAACAATCTTGTTTGTGACAGAGGAAGAGTGGATACATGTGTAATAGGGGAAAAATGAGAGCTAAGTAAGAAAAATCCAGTCTAGAGTGGAATTAAGCAGTTGTGAAACAGGATTATAACAAGATGAGGTTATTTTTGTGATTTTAGGCCAGTTGGGGAAGTGGGAAACCTAGAAATTCGCTCAGTTAATAGCAAGGCAATTCAGAGTTCATTAAATGCTCTTGGTGTTTGGCTGTTTGTGTTAAATCTCCCAGCAACAACGGGAAGAAGATTTGCAAAAAACTATAGGAGGGAAAAGCTCTCTCTGTACTGGGCTTCTTTTTACAAGATTTGCTTTTGTAGGTTTCTATACTGTAACAGCTGGGCTTCATTTTTTCACTATTCCTTTTTAACCAAAAAACCCAGGGATTTTAGTGGGACCTGGTACAGATTACAACAGCTCAGGGTAACTAATCAACTGCTGCTGGGTCACAGAGGAAAGATCCACTGCTGAAAAATGGCAGGAATTTTCCCCCTCTTTCAACTAAAGTGGTGCGGAGTACTGCTTCCTTCTGGCAGTTTCTGTGCTACAAGTTTTCTTTTAAAAATCTTATTTGCTTTTCCAGCAGTGATTCAGGCAGTTACTTAAGGTCCTGCAGCTAAATCAAATATTTAATTTTCATCTAGTGTCAGTGAAAGATAACAGAGCTCGGCAGGTACTCAGCATGAACAAATTGAGATTTCGATTACTACAAGTACTTCTATGTTCTCAGATAGCCATAGATAGAGTCTGTCCAGACAAAGGGCAGTTAGCAGGAGACATTCTGCCTAGGAACTGTTCTGTCCTGCTCCTTTCCCAAGGCTGCCAGCAGAGCTACGTGGTTCCTTGGGGAGCACACGCTTGAATCCCACCACATCACTCAGCCAGAATTTGGGAGCAATCTGCCCTCACTGCTGGGACAGCACAGGGCTGCAATACTCACCTACAGGTTAAGCAGTCAGCATTCCATTTCCAGCTCTGCACAGCCATCCAATTACTCACCATGCAATTACTTGGTAGTCAGTAAATAAAATTCACATGATCAGAAAAATACTGCTTTGTTAGGGAAAGGAGGAACAGAATAAATAGAAAATTAGGGGGTTCTTTTCCAGGAGAGAAAAATATTAGTTTCAAAATTTGTATCCATATTTCTTCTCCAGTTCAGGGATGTTTGTCTGGATCCATTTCTAGCCTTAAACTGCAAGGATGACTTACCATCTAAAAAAAGCCTCACACTTGGGCAATGCATCTTAAGTCTTTTTCAACTAATTCAGACTACAGACTCCAGAAGCTGGGCCACCTTAGATTAGGTCTATGTACTGTTAGCAACTGGCAGAGGGTAAGAGAATAGAAGTATTACACAAAACCTTGGTAATGGCTGAATTCTACCTGTTAGCTTTAATAGCTTTAACAAAATAAAATTACTCAAGCCTAGCAAATCTGTTGACTCTCCAAAGCTGGAAAGGATGCATATTTACTTTCTCTGCAGTGCTTAAAGCCAGTATTTTATAGGTAACTGAAATACTAATTAAAAGAAAATTAGTCTGCTAGTACTGGAGCTAGCTTTAATTCTATTGCCCACACTAGATACAATGCAGAAAAGTCAAATTCTCATTATAGAAGATGCATCAGATTTTACACATAACTCAGGTTTACACAGGAAAGCCAACTGGTATGTTCAGCTCTGCAAGAGGATGACCTATGAGTGCTTTCTAAATGTCAGAGGGAGAAGTGGTGGTGCCACTTTCCTTCAGGTTTAACTACTCATGGGGATCTGAAAATCTAGTTTAAGTTCAGATAGCTGTAAAATTATGTGGAAACATTGGGTAGAAGGAGTGAAAGAAAAGTTTTATAAGGATGTGTTCCCAGGAAATCCCACTTATTTGAATGGCAAAGTGCTCCTAGTGATCTGATAAAGCAAGAGAACTGGGCTGGAGAGCTTTTGTTCAGAACAAGTTTATAAGCCATGTAGACCACTTCCATGGCTCAGCCCCACTCCAGTTCCCTTTCTAGTAGTGCAGTGAGAACTGCTTTAAAATGCATGCAGATGCTTTTGATAGTCTACATATAGACCCTATAAATATATAGGTAGTTTTCTGGTGTATTTCTATTCTAATATCGGCCGTCCTAAAGGGTTAGGATTGTACAAGTGTCCTTGCAACTCAGCTGAACACATTTCAATTCCAGGATTTTTCCATCTCAGTTTTCCTTTGCTTGTATTTGTCCTGCCTACCCTCCTAAATATTGCCTTTCCCCTGACTCTTTCTTGGTATTCATGTCACACAATTTTTTCAGACTGTTAGCATCTTTCCAATTCAGCATCCCAAAATTAAACCAGATTTAGAATCTTCTCATAAATCGAACACAACATGAACAACTAACACATGCCTTAAAGAGACTCTTCTCACAGAGCTGGACTTGAGAGGCTGACAAACTCACAGCCTAAGACTTCACAAACTAGGTCAAACAACTGTAATTTCAGCTGTGCATTTCCTGCCTTTTTCCCCACATGAAAAAATACATTAATAAACTGATGCTGAGAAGCTCCAAAGAGCAAATCACAGAGCTTAGGCAGCTGAAGAAAAGGCAGAACCTAAATTTTAACACACAAATCTGAAAGTGGTTTTACCCTTTGATTTGTGATCCTTTTTTTGTGTTGACAAGAGGGGCGGGGGGAAAATCCCCTGTCTGTGACAAATGCATGATATTATAGAAACCTGCTTCTCTGCAGGTGTGAAAGCACTATATCACAAGGGCAAGGCAGGAGATGTCTTTGCAGGTGCTAGCCTACTATTTCACATTTATCATGTGGACTCTTCAGATTAAGAAGCTGGCATGTCTCAAACATATCCTACTTGCTTGAGTGCCATAGTATTGGAAAGAAACATTCAGTGCTCCATGTTTCTTCTGTATTACAACAGTATTAGTTACAAACCATGCATGGCGACCAATTACTTTGCCCCAGAGCTACTTGGCACTCCAGGCTAAACAGCTACTAACTGTCTCAGAACAAGGACAGAATTTAAATGCACAGCTGACTCTTTTCGAATCTTGACTGAAGGCTGGAAAACAGCAGGTCCACCCTTGAACTTTCAAGGGGATCTATGGGAAAATAGTTTGGAGGAATGAAAGAAAGGCATGGGAATTATTTTGTAAGATAGTAGGGTTCTCTAATTGCTCAGGAATTAAGAGGTGAGATGTAATTAGTCACTACAACTAATTCATTGTTTAACCTTGACAAAATCCCTAGTGATTGATCCTGTGCTCAACCTTTCCAGTACACATATTCAGAATATAAGTTAATGCAAATCAAGTCACCCAGACTTTTAAAGGCCTTTAGGAACTCTCTGAGCTAACAACTATGTCAGAGTAGTCCACTCTTTAGGAGGTAAAGCTCTCATTTAACTGCAGCCACGTTACCAAGTCTTCTTACACACAACTTCCAAGCTTAAGTACCAGCTGCAAAGAAGTCATACCCTGGGAACCCTTTCCCACCACCTCAGCGTTCCTTCACAACACAACTGTTGCATAACGCTGAGGACAAAGACAGGAAGTCTGTGATAATCCCCAGGCCATGACCATCACAGATTTAACTGAAAATTTTGAGGGCAGTCAGTCTGAAACAAGGGATGATAACTATCATCTTTGTTTTGGGATATTTGCTTGAATGCCAAATGTTGTCTTAAAGATTGTTATTTTAGCTCCCCAGACAGGGCAGAATGGATCATCAGAACTGAAACTACAAACATATTTGAGCTAAAAAAAAAATAAAAAATGTTCTCCTACAGAATGCAGTAGAAATAAGCTAGGGGACAATGCATGTGAAAAGAAGCAAAAAGTCCTATTGTCTTTAAACTTCCTGGTCCCAGCCACCATATTGTCTGGAAATGATTTGGTATAAGCAATATGGCCTTTCAGATTTGAAAGAAACCATAAGCCCAGAAGATATTCACTACCACCCCCATTCCCTAAAGAATAGCCCAAGTCTTTTCCAAGAGCACATACCTTGCACTATGTCCAGACCTTTATGTAGAAAATGTATTTAAAAATAAAGCCTCTTCTTGTATGTCTCTGCAGAGGCAGCTCCACAGCAAGCTCTCAGTTGGAAGCTCTAGTAAAGGAATCAGAGTCCTTTTGAGCCTGCTGTGTCAGGGCAGTGTAAATTTACACCTGCCTCAGGTTTAATTTAGCAATTAGTAATTACTTGGTAAATTAAGGATGTTGGGAGAGTTTCCTCTCAAATAACACTATTATTAAATAAGATAAAATCTGAATGCTAAATGAACTGAGCATATTATTTCTGCCCTCAAAGAGTGCCAAACAGACTAGGGTAGGTTTGTATAATTTTAGGGGTTGCATTCAAAGATGTCTTAGAGTCTTCTATTCTCAATTTTGCTAATGCTGTGGTTGACATTTTGGTGTGAAAATCCACTTTCTTTCATAACTTTTCTCCAGTCTCGAAAATCCAGACTGGCCCAGCCGCAAGCAATAGTCAAACATCAAGTCTTCTTCCACAGCTGACCAGCATCAAGAAGCATGTGCTCCTCTGTGCTGAACTGCACAGCTCTACTTGGTCTAACAAAAACAACCTCATATCATTAGTGTCTGAGGATGTCTTGTTTGTTCCAAATAATGCATACATGTATCTTCTTACTTACCAAAAGCAGTAGAAGACAGATCAGGTCTAGGTTAACACAAGCAGGTAATTTTGTTGGCTAGGTGTAAGCTCCACCTTATCACTTCAGTAACAAAACAACAGCCCATAACTTTCCTGTACTGAACAAGGAATTCAGTCTTTTAGGGAGAGCTCAAAGGGGGGGCATTCAGTGAATCACAAATCCCATAGGAAGGCAAGGGTTTAACAGGTCTGATGAGATTTGTTTGAATTTCTTCTAATCTGCATCCCTGCCAGTGCATTAAAAAAAAGAAAAAGGACTGGTCCAGCGTCTGCTGCCATTCAAAGACAAGCAAGAAGCATTAACCTGTATTAAGGAAGACAAGAATAAGTCTAGGAGCTTTGCCTTAATGCCTGACATCTGAAACCAAGGTTCTTCTGACATAATATCTAAATATTTTTGATTTTGGCTTAGTGTCTGTTTGATGTAGCAATAAAGCAAAGCTCACATGTTTTGCATACTCAGAGAGCTCCCAAAATACTAATAGCAGAATCTCGGTCCCATTTATACCAGTTCACAAAATTGGCAGGTCAGCCTCTTCTGGGAATCTGATCATTGTGAAATTAACTGCATGGGAGCTGAACTCATTAGAAATTCAGCCCCTTAACCTACAAAGAGTAGGAGATGCCTTTTCATATAGGGATATGCACATGTGTTTTAGGGTAAGGAGCAAAGGATAGTAATGTTTGAACATATTGTGTACAGAATTTTAAAAATAATAATAAAAAAATAATCATTGTAAGGCAGTTTCACAAGAGTCAGTTAAAAATCGATGAAATCTGTAGGCCTTAAAAACTGAGGGCCAACAAAACAAACAGCAGTACTTTGTTCCCTATGTGTGAACACAGGTTCTGACAGTACCATTTGATTTTAAGCCCTAGGTTATATACTTGGCAAGTCTTCATTGGCAAATTGCTGCACTAGTTGTCTAAGTCTGGGTTAGGGTTTGCCAATTCCGCTTGATCTGACCCTTCCACACACAGCTCAGCACTGCCTGTCTGCACTTGTCCTCTCATCACCCTGCTACAGAAGGGCAGCAAGAGCCAGTCCGTGCCCGAGCTTCACATGAAAGCCCAGAGTGCCAGGAGTGCAGCTGAGATATGCAGGACCCAGCCCCTGCCTGGCAAGAGCTGGGCAAATGCAAGGAAGAAAAAGAGATTTGCGCAAACTAATACTCTGAAAGAGAGTGGGGAAATACCACTCCTCTTGTGCAAGCTTAGCAGAAATTGGGCAGTGGCCAGGGTCACCGAGGCCCACCTGGCAGCAGCCTCCAGACATGTGTTAGAGGATCTCTAGTGCAATATCAATTCAGAGAGCACGGTTCCAACTGCTGGGACACTGATCATCTGACATCCTGCAAGCTGCCCAGCTATTCAGAAAAAAAACAAACCCAAACTCTTAGAAACAAGCCCGTGTGATCAGAATGCTGCTTAAGCATCAAGGCCTACCTTTTGTGTGAAAGGTAGAGATCCATAATTACATAAATGCATAGAGAACTGGAACAACGCCAGACCTGGAAGAGCTACAATTGAAATAGAAACTCTGTGGTGTTGTAAGAAAAACATTATTTTTAAATTAAAAAGTCATCCAAAGTAACATTTCTCTTGCTTCCCTGAGTAATATTGAAGAGGTGGTGGAGATAAAAGATTCTGATCTTTTATGGAAATAAGTCTAAAAATCTGAATTCTTATTGTAAATGTTGCTAGTATCAGCTAACACTCTACAAGTAACTCCCACAGCATAACAAGATCTTCAGTGAGTATTTAGTATACTTTGCTTAGTATACATTCAGTGAGTGTTTAGTATACATTGTCTGAATTACCAGTTTCCTTCAAAGACCAACACATATTTTTTCTTCTTTAAACAGAGAATAGACTACCACAAAATGTTATCTTGTATGCATCCCAAGCAAAAAAACATCAATTATATTTGCAAATATCTATTTACAAAAGACAAGACAGAATGTTAGCTATTGATTTTCCCACCTGGGATCTTCAAAATCCTACAACTACTCTAAATCTTATTTATATGTAAGTGATTTTTAAAATAGATTTTGGACTAGTCAGTGTGGTCTAAGGTTTAAAGAAAAGGGCTGAGAAACAGGAAATGTGGGAGAATTGGGTTGGATGAAAGCCTGGATAAAGGCCTGTGGTTTGTTTGCATGATTTTTAGTTAATAATAAGGGAGATTGGGTGTCTCAGAAAATTCAAAAAAGGGAAAGAAACCTTTGTCCAACAGAAACCTCCCCCCCAAAAAAAAAGCCAAGAACCTTTATATGAAGGTAACTGAACTTGTAAATACTAATGGAAAGTAGTTATGTCTCATCACTTAAAACTGGAATGGAGCCCTAGAAGCTGTTCTTCAGGGAATTCTCTCTAGAATGAGAGAATCATAGATTGTTAAGTGTTGTAAGGGACTGCAGAAATTATCTAGTCCCAGATGCCCCTACCATGGCCAAGAACAGCTCCCACTACATCTAACATGGCCTTGAACATTGCCTGGGTTAGGGTATCCACAGCCTCCCTGGGCAACCTGTTTCAGTGCCTCACAGTAAAGATTTTCTCCTAACTCTAGCCTAAATCTCCCCTCTTTCAGTTTGCATGCATTATTCCTTGTCCTATCACTACAGCTCCCGACAAAGAGTCCCTCTCCATCTTCCCTGCAGGGCCCCTTCAGATACTAAAATGCTGCTATGAGGTCTCTATGCAACCTTCTCTTTTCTGGGGTGAACAGCCCCAAATTTCTCTGCCTGTCTTCATAGGGGAAGTTCTCCTTTCCTCTTACCATCTTCATGACACTCCTCTGGACTTGCTCCAACAGGTCAAACAGCTTCCTGTTGGAAGCTCCAGAACTCTATTCCTCACTCCAGGGAGGTCTCCCAAGGGCAGAGTAGAGGAGCAGAATCACCACTGTTGTCCTGCTGGTCACGCCTCTTTTGATGCAGCCCAGGATTGGGTTGGTTTTCCGGGCTGGGAGCACACCCTGATGGCTCACATTGAGTTTTTCATCAACCATCACCCCAAAGCTTTTTCCATGGGCCTGCTCTCAATCACTTCTCTGCCCAACCTGCAGGTTTGTCTGGGATTGCTGTGACCCAGTTGCAGGACCTTGCACTTTGCATTGTTGAATTTCATGAGGTTTGCATCTGCCCACCTCTCAAGCATGTCAAGGTCCCTCTGGATGGCACCCCTTCCCTCTGATGTGTCCCCTGCACCATTCACCTTTGTGCTGTCAGCAATCTTATTGAGGGTGCACTCAATCCCACCGGAGATACTGAACAGTATTGGCCCCAGTGTGTCCCTGAGGCACAACACTTGTCACTGGGCTCTGCATGTACAAGAGCCATTGGCCCCAAGTGTGAGGCTATCTAGCCGGTTCTTCATCCACCAAGCAGTCCTATGTCAGTTTGCAACAGGATGCCCTAGAAGGGCTGGACCTGTGACTGCACCAGTGTTGGAACAATGTGAACAAACATCAATCAGCTGGATATTCTTGTCCTCTCACTGAAATCAATCAACGATGTCAAAAAAAAAAAAAGCTGTACAAAATCCTTTTAATGTATTATGGAAACAGTAAAACCATTCTTTCACTGCTCTCCCAAAACTACTCTTCTATGTGAGATAGGGATATGAGTTCTGATGTGTTTTGTAATGGTTAACCCACTTAGGGCACGCTCAGATATTGTTTTGTGTGTGTGTGTGCGTGCACAAAGGTCTGATCTTTTGACAAATGCTTGGAGAGCTGCCCATTATAAAAGTATTGATTTTTTTTTTAAAGGAGACACTCCAAAGATTCAGGAATAAGTCTGCAGGAATATGACATTCAATTATTTAAGATAAAGAAAGGGCTATTTTTTTTAAACATTCTCCTATTACACTGCTGATCCAAAGGCTGCCTCTCTTCTTTGGTCCTCTCATGTTTACCCTCCTCCTAAACTGCAGGCTGACCCAAACTCCAAGTGGTTGAAGGTAAGAACAAGGCAAGTAAAGCTATTACAATTTGATGACTGCTGCCAATAAAAATCATCTATTTTCTGCTTTTTTATTACCTTTTTTTTTTAATATTATCTCTGTGCTCACACTTTTAATCGAAAAGTTGTTTCAAAGTTCAGACAAACTTTTTGCAAAAATAAAAATAATCAAATTGTTTACATCTCACTGAAATGCAATTATTTAATGCTAATTTACTCGTTATGTTAGTATTGTTGATTAATCACTAAAACATTGTTGCTTAAATTCCAGACTATCTATTGATATATTGCACTTAATGATGTCAGATGAGTTTATGGCTTACTTATCTTAACTTTGTCACAATTATCTAAATTTATTCTTGTCTACAATGTCAGTGTACAATGTCCTCCTTAAATATTACACT
Source organism: Sialia sialis (assembly GCA_009812075.1). Taxonomy (NCBI): domain Eukaryota; kingdom Metazoa; phylum Chordata; class Aves; order Passeriformes; family Turdidae; genus Sialia; species Sialia sialis. The sequence goes on along the minus strand of VRYO01001269.1, from coordinate 5,426,344 downwards.
TTGAGTGTGTAGAGTGTAAAAATACACTTCTCAGTGTATGAGAGATTCTCATGTCTTTAGTATGTTCAGTTAGGGTAGGTAACAATCATGTGAGGTTGTAAGGTTACTGTGACCACTGGAGCCAGAGTTCATGGACTCTCATGAAGAAGACTCTCTTGTAGGATTTTATTTTCTTTCACTCATTTCTTCACATTCTGGAAAATTTGTCCATTTAGGGATGCAGGGATAAAACAGAAGGGGAAAAAAAGTTATTTTTAGCAAGATTCTACAGAAATAACTAGATAGAGAATATTATGAAAGTTTGGATGGCCACAGGGTTGATTTCAGCCATGGCAAGCAAAATCTTCTTAAAATAGAGACACACTATGTGGCAAATATTTTCCTTTAACAGGCTCTGGCTTCTTATGGAATATTTCCTTTAAATAAGTCATCCTCCATGCTCATCAGTGTCTTTATTCTCATGATTAGAAAGCTGATAAAGTCCTAGCCTCTGAAAAGTTTGCATTATGCGTTTGCTTTCTCAGAAAAAATGCACATCTGCAGGTATTCAACTGCTTACATGAGTGTTATTTTTCCTGAAGATTTCTACTTCAGATTTTTTATGTACAGTAGTTCAGGTGAAAAATGTCACTTATGCTTGGTATGGCCATCTTCTTTTGTGTGTCATCATGCCCTCTTTTTTTACCATGGGAAAAATACTCGTCTGTGTGTCTCTGTGTGGATGTATCTCTGTTCTTTACCACATTCTGGAACAGCAATGTAAAATGTCTTGACATTTTCCACAAAAGAAAAAAAAAAGGCAATAACAAAAAACCCATCAACTTTGGAAAGAGTTCATGGTTGGAATGTTTCTGAGGAAAAAAAGTTCACAGAAGATTATATTTCAAAAGAGAGTGATGAATAATGGAAAGTATGAACTGTGAAGTCCTATTATATCAGTTGTATTTAGGTTAACCACACTTAATTTTTTTCAGTCCATAAATGCTTAAGAAATTTTAAACACATGATGGACTTATTTGTAAACTTACATACTGCCCTGAAGGAGACACTGATTGTTGCATTCTGTTGTGACTCATGTGCATCTCTTGTTCAGGCTGCCAGGAGTCAGAAAATAAACTAAATAGCATGGAGTGACTAGACTTATCCTCACTCCACTGCATTTCTTTTAACACACTAAGATAGGAAAAATAAAAAGAGGGTGATATAAAACAGTCTTTAAGTTTGAAACTTAGCACTGTTTTCTTTCATTCTGTTAACAGGAAAAATTACATAGTCTAAGTGCACTTACACACTTAACAGGAATATCCTTTTTGTTGCCCACTATATTCAAAATAGTTATTCCAACAAATGTACACAAAAACCTTTAAGACAGTAGGTGAAAATTCTTTTCCTTAATAAAAATACTACTATTACTTCTGAATTTTTCTTCAAAATTTAAGTATCACCAACTTTACAACAATTCTTGTTCTCCAAATATCAGAAGTAAACCTGCATGCATGCTACATCTTGATAAAATATATATATAATTTCAAACTGAATTCTTCATTGCATGTCAATGAAAATATGTCTACAGTAAACTCGAAGCCACATCAAAGTATTGCCATCTGTTTTTTTCTTCTATTGACAAGACAAAGAGGTTTAAGATACATTTAATTAGAGCATGATCAGTGATTAAATATATCATGAGTTACAACATATGCTAGTAGTCACAATTAAAAAAATAGTTACTTGGGTTCCTATTTATCTGTCAAGTGAATTGGTTTATCTGCTGATCATAAACAAATTTCAGATGTAATCTAATGACTTTTTAATAGAAGGAAGTTTGACAAAATACTGGCAGATGGTATTCTGGGTAATGATCCAGACTGCAGTAATCTCAGTAATGACTTATCTATTTACCTGGCCCCAAACAAAGAAAGGAGGAGGAAAGAGGGGCCACAAAAAGATTCAAGTAGCCTAGGCTGCTTTGGCATTGCACATGTTCAAATCACGGAAGCAGCACATTCACTTCTGTAGTGGGAGAAAACATGAAATTGATTAAAACAGTATAAATGCAACAGGAAGACCTTCCTCCTCCGCAGTCAGTTTGGGAATGGAAATTTACCTAGTTCTCATGGACTTTTTTTCTTCCTGTTGTTGTTCTGAAGTGGTCAGTTGAAAGGAAATTCTGTCCTTTCAAGAAAAGCATCTCATCGCATCACTGGGCCACCCTAGCAAACGTTTTCTCAAGGAGTCATGATCTACTCCAAAACAGAGGCAATAACATTAAGGAATGCTTTAGAAGCCACAAAGGACTGCCATGTGGCCTGAAAATCTTCCTTTTGTCTCACATTGACATGGATCATGATACAGGACAATGATTATTTTTCTGCCTCCCTTAACTCGTAGAAAAAAACTAAGCAGTCATCATGAACTTTAAGGAGTATCCTCTGACTTTGTCACAGTTACAGTTTCTGAAATCTGAAAAAAATACTTGTGTCTTGTGAAATTTCTTTTCAGATATTGAAAGTTCTATTGAAGTTAGAATTTGATGTTCTAAGGAAATACAAGTGGAAGCCTCATGAAGATTTTGATACATAACTAAACATATAATAAGAAAACTCTTGCAATCAACATTAAATATTAAGTCCCATTGGAATAAAAAAGTTCCATTGAACTTTTCTTCTCTCCAACCTCACCTACTTTATACTTCCACTGCTGAAAATGGTGCTGGGAAACGCGTAGATCTGTTGACTTGAAAATATCCATCCCAACAAAAAACAGGATGACCTGAACTTCAGCTCAGCACCGGTGTCACACAGAGTAAATTAAGAGGTCACTACAATTTATTCAGGAGGAGCTTTGCCATGGTATTGGACAACAGAGAACCAGCATCATACTGAGGTGTACAGATGTTGGTAACAGGCAAGAGAAATATTCTGAGAAAATAGTTCTTATGTTTATATGCACTTTCAGTCGGGCATCCAACCTAGCTATTATCAAATTAATCTGTAGCAGAGATATACA
>VRYO01001269.1:5311813-5422338 GCA_009812075.1 Sialia sialis | reverse complement strand
AGCACAGCTGACAAAGTTGTGTTATTCTCCATTAGGTGTGTTCAGTCTTTACATGAACTACTGTGGACAGTTTCAGCACCGCTGTTGAGCCTATCTGTGAACATCTGCATGGATCACTTAAGAGACAATTCCTGCAGTTAGCAAAAATCTGCTGCTCCTTCCATTGCAGCATCAGCTACAAGATTTCCTTTCTGATGAAGCAAGTGATTTTCATTTCCAAGTATCGTCTACCAATTTCTGATTTGGAAGGTTTGGTCTGAGAAAACCTCAGAAAGATTTGTCTCATAAGACATCTGCCAAGGTCTTATGTATGGGAGTCACTGTGCTCAGACCCTCACTCTGTGTATTACGAGTTTTTAGAAAATGTTGGCAGATGCAGGGAAATACAATAGCATAGGGAAATTGCCTCTGGTAGCTAAGTCAATCATCTTGAGATACAGCTCCATAGATAATCTATTTTCTATTTTGTTTGTTGTTTGTTTCTACCATGGATATCATCTATTACTGAAAAAAAACAACAAAATACTCTCACAAATATTCAGGAGTATCCAGTGAATATTTTTTGTTAGCAAGTTATTTATTAATGTTTCTATTTTCTAATAAATCTGTTATTTAATCACATCTGCCTTCACTTGATTTACACAGCTGGGAAATAAGAAGCCGGACCTGAAAAACAATACCCCAAATACCCAAAGGGTATTTTTATATCTTCCAGAGTACAAAGTAGCTCCTTATAGCAACAACTGACATAATGATCATAATCACTAACAACCAGACTAGAGGAAAATTCTTACAATTTAAAATTCTCCTTTCAGTACTTTTGGGGGTTGCTTTTGTGATGTGAACTAGATAATCTAGAGGGAGTTATTTATTTGATTGTTTCAAGGGCTATATACTGCAATGAACATCTCTGTTTGGGGAACTAGGATATAACTTTTTTCATGGTCTTCCTTTTAGCAATTTGTTTTGTGCTTTCTCACCTATATTCACAAGCAGTTTTTAGATGCAGGGTCCTATAAAACCTACTGTAAGAAAAGATGACAAAGTAGAGGAAATTTCTAAAATACAAGTAAATCACAAAATGAGTTTGTTTAAAAAGTTGCACATTTTTCATTTGATTTTTTTTCCTGTAGCAGCTATGCAGCTGTAGTTCTAATTTTATTTTTGATATTTTGCCTGGACATTGAAATGGGAGTGGCATTTATAGCTGATGCATCCATAACCGATTTGCCCATGTTTCATGTGCTACATACAGCCTGGCAGGATTTCTTCAAGCATTTCTTTTTTGGAACAGTATAATTCTGTGCAGATTCAACTACTGTACTTGTAGCTCCCTGTTTCCCTCCCCTTACCTTTCTTAAAAGTTGAGAGTAGTCAGATAGTAAATTTGTTACATCAGTTATAAAGGACTTTGCTTATATTGCTTAAGATCTAGTCAGGGTGGCATAAGCTTTTTTATTAAATATAGTTCTGTTTCCTTGGTCAAATGTCAAGATTCCACTGTGTATTAGCAATCAGAATAAAACACAGAAGAGGTATATTTTCCTTTATCGTTTATTATAATACAAGAAAAACAAATCTAGAAAGCACATTTCATGGAGCACCATATTGTAACAAAATTTTGCTGGCTCTCCTGCAGTGTATTTTTGACATTTAAACAATGACACACACATAGTACACACAGGCACCTACACCACAGCAATCTAATGAACAAACCCAGAGTCACCTCTTTCAAACACCGACACGCTAAGGGGCACAGAGGAATGCCAGTGTGAGGGCATCTGAACGCTAACTGAGCTACTCACTCTTTTGTTAGCGATCTTCATAAGCACACAAGCATCCCCTGTCCCACCCCAATCTCTCTCTTCACCGAACACCCCAAGTTGGCCCCAACTGATTATGGATTTGTCACAGACGTGGCGTTGAGTTGTACAAAACTGGCCAATATTCCCTACCTGACACCTCTTATTGCTTTGGTTATAGTACTGAATGAAAGCCTTAAAAACTCTTAAATCTATACTCCACATCACAGAAAAGCACTTTCACACATGCAGAAACATAACTTCCCTCTGCATACACCTGGATGCATAGCACAGATACCTTTTTGAGAAGTGTTGTAGGTTTCCCCACCAAAACCATCCTCCTAAAAATTACTGCATTTTGTTTTTCAAAGTGTTCAGACAATTGTTCAACAACATATTTTGTAATATATTTTCTTATTTTTAATAGATGGGGCATGTTTTCCTGATGCCTTAAATTTATGTCATTGTCTACACAAGGAAAGAGCAAAATGCTATAGTTTCTCATCTGCACAAAATGTTTTGCATTCCATTTATACAGTGCTAAATACAGATGCTAAGCACAGAACAATGTAGAATGATAGCCCAGAACAGCTTTTTACGTTGCTCAAAATGAAAAATACTGGAAGTTTCCCATACTAATGTTGAGACACAGTATTGGGGTCTCTATTATATACAGTAGCCTTTGAGAATGCTTTCAGGCACCTATTTTGTGAGCTGTTGCTCAACATGCATGTCGCACTGGAGCACCTCAAGTAATAGGGTATAGTGCCCTGACACAGTGAGAATGAGACAGAAGAAAATACAGTCTCACAGCAGACTAGACAAGGCTAGTGTAATCTCTACCTGGACCCAAAACAACTTTTACAAGAATTTTTGGGTATCTGACAAGTGGCCACTTTTATTATCAATTGAGGACAATGCATGACATTTCATTCAAAACCTTTTCAATAAAATATTTTAATTTTGTAAAGAAAAAAAACAATCTGTCAGCCTCCTAGAAAATGCTTTTCCTTTTTTTTTCCTTTATGTTCATTTTACTTTGAAGAAAACCCTGCTTTCTAACCAGAAGTTTTCTGGGGAAACCCAAGGTTTTGCAAAACGTATTTCTGTCTTGATAATAAGTGAGGCTGGAATATCTTTAAATTTTAGGCAGGACAGTCATACATGTTGCCAAGAAAGAAATGAAGTTATTGTGCATTTTTATTTGTGGAAAATCAATGTGTTTTTCCCATTAACAGGAGCCAATTTTATAATTCCTGTATTTTATATGATGAAAAGTCATCTATGAATTACTGAACAAAATAACAAAATTCCAAAGGAGAGAAGGACTTGAAAAATAACTGTAACTTTAGATATGCAAATGGGTATTAACAAACTGAATTAGTAATTCCAATTCTTTTCTCTGAACAAAAGGTATGTTTCAACAGCTGTGTTAAACATTTGGCTAGCATTTCCCATATAAACAGTTCAGTCTTCAATGGTATAATGATGAAAAGAAGAAAAGACTTACTAGCTTAAGTTTTACAAAGGCTATGGAGTTACTATGGATTTAAAAAGTTTCAGATGACTGATGAATAGAATATAATAAGGAAAAGATGCTGTGCTGGGTATATCAATACAGATTTTCACTTGGATTAATGTCTACATCTTTACTCACCTGAGTAAAAAGGACAGTGTAGCAAAAACAGAAGAGATTCAGAGGCAAGGAAAGAGTATGAACCTGTATAAGAATATGAGTTATTGTCTTAAACAAAAGGTATGTAAATTTCTATATAGATTAAATAATGACCGACATGCAGAAGAAAAATTGGGACCCCTTATGTTTAGTGGTTTAGCATATAACAGCAAGAGATGAGAATGACATTGAAAAGCAGCCGATTTAAGAAAAAAAATCTGTTTTCATTTGGTTTTCTTTGAATTTAAATGGGATTTTTAAAAAATTTATTTTAATAATCCCCACCTCACAAAATACTTAAATCTCAAAACCCAGAATCAGCCTCCCATGAGGGATGATGAGACATCAGCAATCACTTTAGAGGAGGCAAAAATAATATGGGCTGAAGCTAATAAAAGTTCTGTAAGTTAAAAATTATTGCACCTTCCCCTGAAGCATCTGATACAGTCAGAGGTAGGACGCTGGATTAAATAAAACATGTAGTCTGGCTATGTTACTGTTTCTACTATAATAAGTTTTAAAAATTCAGTTATATATCCCAGTTAGTCATGAAATCTGTAGCAATCATCCACACTGAGCAATGATTTACAGTAACATTAATGAATGGTAGGACAGGATAATTATTATTAGAGGTCTTCGACACCATTTATATGTGCATGCGTATGTACACACATACATAACACATACACACAATACATACACACACATACATTGTATACATATGGATGCATATATAAATGCACACATAGAGAGACACAGACCTTCTGGGAAGTGGGGTTCACTAGGACATCTGAGGACCAATTTACCACCTTCTCCAATGCACATTACCAACTGTGTAAGTGCATGCGTGTCTACGTTTAATAGTGTGTGGAGGAAAATGTGAGAAGAATGGGAAGCATGAACCTGAGTACTGGAGAAATTACCCATGTTACTGTCATTATTTCAGATCTCTGCTTGAAAACACATTTCCGAATTCCTCCTACATTGGCTAAGTTGACCGACAGCCAAGCTAGAGGAAATACACAATATTAATGGGCATTGTGAAAATTAAAACATTTATGTATTTTCTGTTCTTTCCTATGTCAGTATCAACACATCATATTCCTGATGATGGGCAGGATGAGAAATTAAAAGAACTAATTTGATTTTTGCCACTTATTCTGATTATCTCTTTCATGTTTCTGCCAAAGATGAGAGAAAACTTGGATAATCCATCTCCATATGGGTTTTCATTTGTCAGCTCTAATAGGTTAGCTCATTGTAAATTTGCGTTTTCATCAGGCTTGAATGAATAATTTAACCTAATGTGTACTCTAAGCTCACAGTATCTCTTTAATATAACAATCCATTTCTCATATTCATTCATATGAAAATTCTGCCATCTTTTACACTCACATTAATTCAAACTATTTGTCCTCCCTGTTTCTCTTCTGGGAAGGTTTTCAAGAACATGAGCAAAACAGACTATCGGCTCATATAGTAGCAGAACTGCAGCTAATCAATTCTAGGGCTGCAAACAACTTTCAGCTTAACATAGCTATAAACTAGGTTCAGATATCTAGACAGTGAAAGTCAGCATGACCACATTTAAATGACAGGATAAGTTTCAACGAGGTAAAATTGTGCATAAGTTCCCCCCATACCCAAAATACAAGGTAATGCAAGGTAATTAGCTCAAAAAAAAAAAAAAAAAGAAAAAAGAAAAAAAAAAAAAAGTTGGGTTTTTTTTAAAAGCTAAAAGTGAAATTACCTTTAAGCCTTTTGCTAGACAGAAAGAGATGGAGGTGGTTAAAGAAACAGATGAGAACCAGAGAACATAGATAAATGTGTGTTGTCAGCTCTCAGAACCAAGGGTTTGGTTGGCATCAGCTGAGTTTTGTCTCGTGATGCATGCTCTAGATGGTTGTCAATGTTGTGTTATAATCAGTCCATGTATTTCAGTTTTCAAATGATAATGGGCTTATTTGATCACCTTTGTCTTTTTGGTCCAACTCCATAGAATTTAACACCTTTCTGAGCAGGCACAGGCCTGCACACTGGATACAAACATGTATGGTAGCATTACATAGTTAATATATTGTGCAGAGGTGTCCACAGAGAGGACAAATACCAGCAGAAAATGGTTCATCTTGCTCTGAGCAGCCAGTCTGCCTGTGCCATGCATTGCATGTGGTTCCTGAAGTCTCTGAACAATAAATTTTCTACCAAGAGAGGAAAATTGCCACACTGCACTGCCATTTGTATGCAAAGTAATTGTAAACCCCTGCTCCTCCCAGGTTCCTTGCATTGGCCACAGGAACACAAAGAAGCATTTCTGATGAAATGTACAGCATTGCCTTTTTGTGGAATGCCTTCCAAGCAGAAACACTTTCCTCTGCCTCACCCCAGGACTGAGGCTTCTGGGAAACAGATCTTTTCTAACCATCCTACCTGCTTGCCAGCAGCACCTTTTTGGAGAAGCCTGTTCAACTCTTCTGTCCCATAGCAAGAGCAGGAGTGGGATTTTTTTTTTCACTTGACAATGTTTCTGTGGAGCTAGATTTTTGTTTTCTTTTCCTAGTTAACATTCACTTGACACTGTTATCAAATGTGTTCTCCTGCAATCATCTGAAAGATTTTATTCAAACTGCTTATGTTATCAGTTTTTTCCCTTTTGCATCACCTTAAAGGGACACGTCTATTGACATAACTCCTGTGGAGAATGGATTTCATCTTTTGCTGAAGTTTTGTTCCAGCCAAAGCCGGACCTCTTGAAGGTTGTAGAAAAAGGGGCCTTTGCCCCCCAGGTAAGCAATTTTTTGTCTCTGCACAATGCATACTCGCTCAAATGAAACTCCATAGGCCACATTGGCATTGTTGTCCATGCAGTCAGCCACCACTTGGCACTGAGGTGGCAAGGAAAAGTGCTCTAGGAGCTGGTGAGCAGCTGCACATCTCTCTTCTTGGCTTCTGTGTTTCTTCACTTCGAATGAAGAGGGAGAGATTCCAGGCGCAGCCCAGCCATCCGATGGGTGAGCTTCATCGATGTAGACCAACAGAAAGTCAGCCACACCAGAGAACTCCTCCACCAGCTTGCTGAAGGCTGACAGCTGGCTTGTGAACGGTGGTCAGGTAGCTGAGCCAAAGTTGACCACCAGTGGCCGCTCTGAGTTGGCAAAATCCAGAAGGTGGCATTTGGTCCCACACTTGCCAGCAACATTCTTCCAGCTGCCACTGCTGCCATCACTGTCCTTGGCTATGTGGATTACACTGGAGTTTGGGGCTTCTCCTCCCAGTTTGACCTGATGGCAGAACAAATTAAAACACAGCAAGTTAGTGTGACTTGTTTGTGCAGTATGCTTATGACTACTCCCTTCGAATAGCCACCTGTTCAGAGTACATCCAATGAGTCACATGGGGACAGAGCAAATCATCAAAAGCAGCAGCTTCAAAGCAGTCATCTTGTCCACCTGCACTCACAGTTTAGGAAAATGTGGCATTTCTGACAAACATTCATCAATGTTAGAAAATTTAACAAAAGGTCTGTCCTGTCCACTACATACTTAGTCCTGTCTATCCTTATGTATTTGGAGACTTGTACTTGCTCAGACAGACTACAGTAATTTCACAATTATAAGCCACATCTTTTTCATTGAAGAATCCAGCCTACCCCAGTAGTGCAGCTTATATTCAGGTGCAGCTTATCTATGGACAAATCCCAGTGAAATGCCAACCCCAAAGTGAGAGCCGGCCAGGAGGGTGCCTGGGGCTGCCTTTAAAGGCTTCGCTGGTCTATGAAAACTGTTGCAACTTGAGCACCTGATACCAATTTGTGTCTGTTACTAATTTGTTACTTTGTAACACATGAATCCTCACTTTTTTAAAAAAAAAAGTGCGGCTTATATTCAGGTGCGGCTTATATACGGACAAATCAAGTGGTCTGCCCGGCTACCGGTAGGTGCGGCTTATAATCAGGTGTGGCTTATAATCGTGAAATTACTGTACCTTAAATTTCTTCTAAGTTTCCTCTGTGGCACATACAGCTTTTTCCACTGGCATTTTCCATCAGGTCTCTCCTCTTGGTTCACATCATCCTTGAAGCTCACTATTCAAAACTTCAACAGTGTTTGCACCAATTTTCAGTATAATCAGACAATTGCTTTGTGTAATGAAGCAGCTGCACCTGTTTATATATTCTAGTTGGATTTTTTTATGAGACACCATGACTGTTTTGGAAAAACGGTAGCTTGTTGATTAGGGGTTAGCTAGTAAGGTGCTAGAAAGCCTAGGTCCTTTTTCAGCCCACAGCTGTTTGCCAATTCTCAAAATTTCGATTTTCAAGCCATTTTTCCAATTCTCAGAAATCATTCTGCATTATATACCTGGTCTTCACAACACACAGTGCCTCCCAGTTTTGAGAGGTTTGCAGATTTGTATATTCTCTTCCATCCTGCAGTCCAAGAATAAAAATACTCAAGAGTACCAAACACAAGAGATCTCTACAGATGCCCACTTAATATAGACACTGCTTTGAGAGCAAATCATCCAAGATTGTGCTCTCTAAAATTTCTTCTAACCCCTCTGCAGTAATTTCATCAGTGACTTAGCAACACCTTTCCTTCTACTGCACTGTTTCTTTACAAGATGATTTGGAGGGAAAAAAACAGCAGGAAAAGGGGAAAGTTTATATCATGGCTGGAGTCGGATAAAGCAAAAATTAACTGTTCTCAGCTCCAACTTCAGATCTAACTCAGACCCAACAGGCAGTGGGTCATTTTGCCTGACCATTTCTGTTTGCATGTCCATTTAAAAAAAGATAGAATAAAAGCAACTCACAGGAGGGAATGCCAGAATAAGGTGGAGCCTGCAGAGGGCTCCAAGATCCTTAGCTGATAACTACCACAAAACCACAAAACGTTATTGCATAATGCAATTAATTTTTAATGAGCTTTGCCACAGCAATTCCTATGTCTCTGCCTTTAACATCAACCTCTAGTACAGCAATGCAATTATCCTTTTGTGTTTTCCCGACTCTTTCTATCTCTCTCCCCTGACTATTAGATTATGTTCAGAATTGTTGCTTGGAAGGAAACACACAGGGCCAAATTCTGAAATCTTTTACATTTTATGTATTTTTTGCTGAAGCTATACTGCAGTTAAAGTCTATAGAAGTTAACACTACATGAGAACCTTGTAAAAATTGAATAAATAACTGATTTTTGGTGCACTTCTATTTTACGTTGCATCATAGGGTATCAGAAGCAATATAGGAGTCAGATGCAGTAAGAAACGGAGTGAAGAGCTGAATACTGAACTCATGCAGTTGCTGCTGAACATAGATCCAAAGGCAAGTAGATTGCTGATACTGGATCTCCCATTTCTCCCTCAGAAACCTGACTATCTTGAACAAACATGCAGTTATTCATGACTCTGGACTATTTCATCAGAATAGATGCAAGAGTCTAATCAAAGAAGTTTGTAAGACATAGCTATTAATGCTTCCGGACTTCACAGCTATATGAGAATGTCTCACAGCATGTTGGCACATGATTATAAGCATGATTTTGACTCTTTTCAATAGAGCAAATTAAACACAACCATGCCACCATTCTCACTCAGAGATCAGCAAGGAAGAGAACCACAGGAAGAAAGATGACCCGAGACCCACAAATCTCACCAGGCCAAGTATGTAGTGATCATGCCATTGGAAAGAGAGGATGTGCAGCTGCACCAGAGTCAAGAGACACAATGATGCTCTGGGAAAGCAAAGCCTCTTTTGCCCCCATCCCTCAGCTATCCTAAACTCAGATATCTGCTAGAGTACTGGTAATAGTTTTTAAAAAGCCTCTTGCTTCGCCTTTGAAAGCAAGAGGCTTGAAACAGGATCTGATGTGTGAGTGTGCTGTCCACTGAACTCAAAGTATGAAAATAACTATATCCCAGTTTTTGAGAAGAAATTATGTGTCTGAAGAGACAGGCTCAGACACTCAGGCTCTTGCATTTAAGAAGCAGCATTAAGCGTCTTACAGCATTTAAGACCACCTACCACTACCTTAGCAGGTAATCTGTTCAACTCTTGATCATCTCTCTCTGCTATTCCGTGATGTAAGATAGGTAAAGCAGGAGTAAGCTAAGGGCTGCACTTGAACAAAGAAATACACAGGTCAAGGTCATGTGGCATCTGTATAATCACCCTGAGAGCTGCATTCAATCCAGAAGCGTACTAAACAATTCAGCAAGTTGTGATTAAATTGGTGACTATCAAAAAAAGGGAGATCTCAAGAAACACAATACATGCATATCTACACAAATACTAGATCCCTCTTTTCCCAGAAAGCTTAGCTGTTCCTGAACTATCATACACTTTTTTTTCAGAGCTAGCTTGCTCTAAATGTGACTTTTGGGCAAAGCCTGGCATGTATTTGTGCTTCACCCAGCCCCCTGGATGAATAATGGACCCCGGTATTTAAGAGTGTGGGCTCATCCAGTCAAAGAAAAAAAGTAATGATATGTAATTTGTGTCTCAAATCACAATTAAACAATTAACTTTGAATTTCTTGCATTTTCTCTCACTCTTCAGAGGAGAAGAAAAATAAAGGCAAGAAGAAGCACCTGTAAGTCAGGAATGAACAGAGCTGTTCAGGACCAAAGAAACATCTGAGCAGCTGATGTTTCTACTTACTCCTCAGGTCTTATTTTAACAAAACTATCATGACTGAAAATATCTAGCCACCACTCTCAAACTGAGAAACCACAGTCTGCTTCTTGATGGTTTTAAGCAGAAAGAGAGGCTATATATCATAAGCTTCTCATTACCAATTCTGCTCTCAGGTCTACCAAACCCTTTAATTTCCTAGGCCAGTTTGCAAACCCTCAAGAAACAGACTAATAAAACAGCTTCCAAGAGACACCAACACAGGAATGCCCTTCAAGTCCTATTTAACATTGATACCAAAGAAGACAACCTATTTTCTGTTCTTCAACAATGCCAGTTTGCATTCTGTCTCTCATACTCCTTAAGGACTATAAAAATAGAGTGAGCAAGGAAACAAAGTACAAAGAAACCCTTATCCATCTGTACAGCTATACATCACCTTACAGCAGCTTCTCTTCATTTCCCACAGCCATGAAGGAAATCTCATGGCCGCAGGTTACCTATCATTTCAATTTTTGTTTCTAGGAGTGCTTGTGTTGGGTTTTTTCCCCTTAATGAGACGTCCTTGCCAAGCAGGCATTCACGAGGCATTTTCTGCTCTTGTTGAGAAGTAATTAGGTCGGTGCCTTGTTCCATGCCAGTGTCAGGCACTCCAAAAAGCAGTCCTGCCCAGTCGTTAATGCTTAAACATAAGCGGCAGCGGCAGATCCACTAATTGGTCTTGATGAAGCACTGACATTCCCAAGGGACTGTTTATTTCACCAGACTCTGAACCGATTGACACAGGATGACAATATCATCCTTGCTGATCATCTGCATTGTAGGCCTTGGCCATCTTTGTTGTTATTTATTGAAAGAAAAAATAGCTCTTGGAAAAGAAAATCAACCCAATGAGAAAACAAACAAAAACACTCATGTATTCAGCCAAACTGCTTTTGAAATCTTACACAAAGGCAGGCGAAATGTAAATTCTGACAAACAAACCAGCAGAATTCCCCTCACACGCAATCTAGCATCTCCACAATCACGTACTTTTGTGCGTGAATATTTGGCCATTCGGTTCCAGCCTTCTGAATGAGGTAGGAGCTGAGCAGCACGCAGGCATCCCCTGCCACACAGCCTGCCTGGGACACGCAAGGCAGCCCAACCAAGTCTGCCAGCCAGCCCAGCAGCAGCAGCAGGGGCAAGCAGCAGCACCAAAGCACTGACTTGCATCATTTGTGAGAATTATGTGTTTGCCTGACAGCTGTTCTCGGTCTGCATGCAGACTGAAAAGGGAACAAGATTGCTGATGCTTTAGCAGCCTGCAAAATGAAGGAGAACTAGAAGCAGGAGAAAAAGCCCTATTCATAAACTGCAGGCTAGAAATAGCACATACTGCTAAGTTAGTAGGGCATTTTCCACAAGGACTAGGTAAAGCCCCACAGACAAAACATTGTCTCTTCTTTTACCTTTTCTTTTTTCCTGTTTTGCTTTTATCAGCTTCAGCATAGCCTTCCTGGGATCCTGTGCCCTGGAATAGAGCTTTAATTCCCTGCATCAGGGATTTTCATACAGTTGGGCAGACTCACCAATTGTGTCAAATCCCTAAAAAAAATAGGTGCTTCCAGACAATTAACAGTTTATGATATTAGTCATTTGAATATGGACATGTGTTTGGGACAGGAGTGCATCCCTGCAGACTTTAGCATTTTTTTAGAATTCTCTGCTCTGATTTGATCTCATTCAGCTAGGTATAGCTTGATCCAAATCAGAATTTGGCTCTGGTTGGCAAATTCTACAAACTATTGTTTTTATTTTCTTTATTTCATGACCCAGAGTTGTGCAGGTGACAAAAATCACAGAGGACCCTTGTCTGAAGTAGAGTAAGGGTGCAGAAGTTCTTCATTTGTCTTGGGAAGGTGGCAACTTGAATTGCTTGAATTGGAGAGCAGAGACTAGAAATGGCTCAGGCTTTCCCAGAGTCATTTATTTAAGATCAGATATGTGGAGCTGACGAAGGGAAGCGGGAGACAAACAAACCAGGCACAGTCCAGATAAAAATAACTAGTCAAATGCTGCTCTCTCCATTTAAAAGCCACCAGTCCCACAAATGAGTATGCAAGGCACAAGGAAAGCATAAAGGAGCCTTTTGCCTCACACTCTTACAGTTAATTTTAGTTCCTGTGATTGGGGAGCCAAGAGCAAGCTTCTTAAGGGCTTTATGTTTCCCTCGAGTGGGGAGCATGGCCTGCTACACCATGGCCACTGGGCTCTACCTACGTGTGACAGAGACCTTCACCAGATTTTGTTACTCAGCACACGAAGGGAATTTGATATTAATTTGGATGATGGGTTTTTACTTTTTTTTTTACTCAGCTGTATGAGTATGAATACACAGTGGTGGTTTTGACAGATAGATAGAGCCAGCACTCAAAAACCATGTGTGATCCTCTTCCTGAATGGTGCCCCTAGTTAATTTTGTGTGTCTATCACAGCAAAAGGGAGTTTTTGCAAGGCTTTGACAACAAGGCAAGCACTCCTTACAGTCAGCTTTTCACACATAAGGGTGAAAATGGAACAGTGCAAACAGGTGTGGAAGAAGTGAATTTAGATCTGTAAAATGAAACGGGATGAGAGCCCATGTGGGATAGAAGTCCTCGCATTCCTCTTCCTACTCTTTGAATGTTTGAACTTTTAAGTTCCATGGGACCAACCGTCTGCCCCTCTTGTTGGGACATTGCCTAGAATAAAGGGTCCCTGGCCTAGGTTGATCCTCCAACACAACTACAGCAAACATGATTATATATAAATAATAATGAGAAACTTCTAATAATGATCACAATGTCAAGACCAAATCCTGTTGAATTTATGCTCCCAACTTTGCAGGAGAAGTTTTAATTGTGATTTGGTTCAGTTTTGTTTTTCTCACTTCTTTCAAGATTGTTTTCATTTGCAAATGTCAATGAAAACAATTCTGCTAAAATTGAACTTTGTAAAACCAATAAAATATTTCTAAAACCACACAATGTCTAGTTTTATACCCTGAAATTACAGGACAGACTTTCTTTCACAAATTCCCTTTATCACTGTCAAATGCAGCGAGAGACACTTCCTTACCTTGCCAGACAAAATAAATACAAATAGTAAGTATGAAGTTTGTGTCTTTGTTTCAACCTTTAAACGTTTCCTCAAAAAACAAAGAGTTATTGGATAGCCAAAGAGAAGGTAGAGGATCATGCTTTTATATTACCTTCACATATATCTTTGTGATAATATTGTGCAGCATGCATTTAACATGTAAGATTTGGGACAGTTTTGCTTTGCATGCTGATTTTTTTTAGGTGATCTACCTACCAGGCAGGAAAAAGCAGCCAAAGGTAATTTAACTGACTGCCTGAAAACCCAGGAAAATCTCACTGGGTGTTTACTGAGCCACTCTATTTGCTGCTGCATCCAGAGCTGGGTCTATGCCATGAACCTGGATCCTGTGCCAGCCATTCCCCTGTGTTGGGACCGTCATGCCAGAGCTTGCTGCTGGCCCATTCTAAAGTCTGTAAAAAGCTGTACAAGTACACACACCCACCACCATCCATCACTCCAGATAGCAGCACCTCTGAGGCCCGTGACGCACGGTTACACACATCTGTGTGTGCACATGGGCACGCTGACCCAGGGGCACTTCACAGCATTCCTAAATACTGGGCTGATGCAGGGAGAGCCCATTAAGTCTCCCCTGTAACTGCCCTGCACTGAGCTGGAGAAGTGAGATGATTTCCTCAAGGATAACTTTAAAGCTTTCTACTTAAGACCATGAATGATAGAGCCAGAGCTCATGTCTGGCACTGGAATAGTTCCCAGCACAAAGCCTCACCATTGGGCATCTCTAATGGGTACAACCATTCTTGACCTATTTTGAAAGCATTTAAGATATCAATTTCTCACCTTTGGTATCTCAGAAAACAGATTCATTCTATATAAAGCATAGAGCATAAAACATTATTAGGCCAAAAAAAAAAACAAAAAAAAGGCATTTAATTTTTTTTCCACAATTTCTACAGCTTTTTATCGGATTTTTGCAGATGTGTGATACATTCAGTACACATACTTTAAGCTAAAACAAATACTTCACTGACATTTGTAGGAATGGCCTGTGTAAATCATGGTTATACTAACAACCTGCCAAAAAGTCTTGTTTTTTCTCTCTCAATAGCTGTGAGTGCATTCACATCTGTATGTATGTGTACATACACGCATATATATGTCTATACACACACAGAGAAATGAGAGGGACTGACTCCTGGAAAGGTATGCTTTCATGTGCGTACTTTTGCCTTTTTATATGTATGTACATATATAGAGAAAAAGAGGTATATATCAATCTTTATACAGGCAAACATTTAAAATTGGAAATACCTATACAGATACATATATATATAAATAATATTTAAAACATTTGCACTCTTTCAATCACAGTAAGTTAATCTAACTTGACTACTAGCTCTATTTTTCTCTGTTATGATGATTAGTTTGGTCCTAAAGAGTCCTTTGTAATGTAAGACACACTTGCCTCTTGGAAATAATAGGAGGATGGTCTATAAATCACAAAGCTGGCGCAGTGTAGACAATATCAACACTGAGTCTGACAGATATTGAACTTAAAGCTAAGGAAGTAAAAAGAAATATATTATTCATTAGTAAAATTTACATTGAAAATCAAAATAAACAAAAAAAACAATTATTTTTATTCCAGTAGGATTTTAAATTGTGGAGAAAACCATTACAATAAAATGTTCCCATAAAAAAGAAAGCTGAATATAGTCTACATATAATACAAAAACTGTATTGTTTCCCTACTGATGATGCTAAAATCTTCAACTCTTGCTAGGTAATCTTGCCTATGAAATAATTGCCTTCATCAAAAAATCATGTGCAATAATACTTAATAACAACAAAAAACATAAAAGAAGTTGAAATGTGGATGAGATATTAATAAGATTTTCTAGACAATGAGAAAGTAAATCAGAATAGCTTGTTTGAAATATAGTCTAACAACTACAAGATCATATCTTGTACACACCAGCCTTGAAAAAATCGATTTTGGGTCAATGCATGCTTTTGAGGCAAAGGTCCTTTCTTGTAAGAAATTTACTTTAATTCAGAATGTAGTATCTACCCACAATGTTTTTCTGGAATATCTTCCCATAAATTTTTCTTTGAATAGAAATTTTACATCAAGTAAAAGTCATTCTGTGAAAATATTACGAAATGTACTCAGGAAGAATTCTGTGTGAGTGACACAAAATACACTAAAGCCAAACATAGTTACTTCTTTGATGTAATCTTCTGCTAACTGGCAGTCTGACTCTGGTTATCTCAGATACCTGCAATTCTGTTATTCTACATGAAAAATGGTGATTTTCTCAAAATACTGCTCAGTGGAATGAGTTTGAGTACTTTTTAAAGTAATTTGCTAATACCTGGCTTCAGCTGGCAAATTGGAGCAACAAGCAATCATGGGTATGTTATCAGCTACATTTTTGCTGTGCTGTATAGTGCCCTGATTCCATAGCATTTTAATTTCTCACTTATTGTCTCAGAGTAAGATATCACAACATGGTACCTCTATTCAGGATTTAGAAAAGAGTGGCTTAAGGAAAAATTTGCTTTGTAGGACACTCTTTGATACATTTCACTATTTCTCATGCTTTAAAAATATGTTACAAAGCAGAGTATGTTTCAATGTTTTTCAAATCTTCTTGTACAACTTTTCAGATGAAACATTTTTCCTTTTTTTTTTTTTTCTTACAGGAGCAGCAAAATATTCTCATTTATAGCAAAGGTGAGGAGTCTTCTTCCAATATTGCTCCTCAGTTTATTTTGTCCCCTTTATAATTTGATTTCTATACCTAACTATCTTTCTGTAACAATCAAGAGTTTCCAATGATCTTCTGTCCTTTCGGCCCATAGTTCTATCAAGTAAAACAGTCTTTCCATGAATTTTTGGTCAATTCATTTTGGTCTTAAGGATAGCTGCCATGAATGGACCTTTTCCTCTTTTTGGAATCAGCTGATAAAATTTGGTTGTGTTTATATGCATTTTTCTGCTGAGTTCATTGAGGCACAGAGTTCATTCTAGGAACCTTATGACCTGAACCCAGGTGATTTAATCATGATAAGGGAGAGAATAAAATTACCAAAGTTCAAGGTACGAGTTTCATTGCCAACGCCAAAAATAGCACAGTCACCATACCTGCTGCTTCCATGGTTAACATCAATGATACTGAAAGAAAGGCAAAGCGTGACTTTGGAGACTACAGAAAAGCATGCAAAATGTTAATTTTAAATATTTGTGTGCAATTTAAGCCAAAGGAGATTGAAAATATGTCATGGATATAAGGTTTCTTACAGCTTTACAACTTCTCCAGACCCCAGGCCACATACAGGTAGCAAATATGGGAACTCAAAACTTGACTGTGGCAGAGTCGTGCTACCAACTTCCACTGGAACCTTGACCAAGTCATGTGTTAACTGTCCTGCCTTGCCTAGTCTGTAAAATGGGAACAATTGTGTTCACTGACCCATTTAACAAGGCCACTGTAAAATGTACTTACTTAATGTCTATGAAGAGAATAAAAACAAAGACTAGAAGCGCTAGGAGAATAGTGGGCTTCATTCAGCATTATTTTATTTGGGTAGCCAGCTGGATGATTCCTGGGGGTGACAGTAAGAGGTTGACCCATTTGGCAAAAGCTAAAGTTATTTATATTTGTCTTACACTGAAAATTAATGTCCCCATGGCTTGAGTTTCAGGCTAAGCAGATGGTATTCCATATCACAAAGCCAGCAAACACCAACATCAACAGCTCTTCACATTTTCCAATAAGAGCAAATACAAAGGCTATTGTAGAGGTGTGAAAGCGAATTGAGGGGAAGGCAAGACAAAAAGAAATATTTCAGAAGAGTATCCTTTGGACAGGACCCCTATGACATCACATGGAGTATGTTAAATTAGGTGGTCTAAATAAGACAACAAATTAACAGACTAAGCACTGTTTTGAAAGCCACAGAGGTCTGAATCCAGTTCTACTTACTAACTGGGTGGTCTGTGCAAGAAATTTCATGGGTTTTGGGTCCACCTTTTCAGTCTATAAAAGGGAATTCTAGCTACCTCATAAGACCTGGGCAGTACCACTGGGTAATGTTAGTAAGAAATCTTGAAAGCAAAAGAAAAGTAGATGTTGCACAACTGTCACTAGCTTTATTAACTTAAACAGGCAGCTGTCCGACAGCTAGTCAAGTTCATTTTTAATCTCTGACATGTCCCTCTGTCACTGCTTTCATGAAGGAAAAAGGTAACTTTTTCAATTTGTGCACAGTTTTACTATCACTTGGATACTTCCTCCAATATAAAAGTTAACAAATGAGTAATAGAAAATGCCAGTGTAATGACAACAGTTCATTTCTGTACTTCAGGTAAAACAACTCTAGTTACATAGCTATCATCTATGTAGAGCTCTATCTGATGCAGTCTTTTCATAACATCTGAGCATCTCACATGGCAATAATAAACTACAGCTGTGAAAACATCTGGAGTATTTTACATTACTCTTAAACAAAGATCTTGAAGTACTTTAAAAACATGAAGATTATTATTCGTGCTGTTGGGGAAACTGAGGCACACCTAAACTAAGTGGCATGACCAAGGCTGCACAGGGACTCGGCAGCTCCAGAATTCCGTGATTCCTTAACCCCAAGTTAGAAGCACCGCTCCTCGCAGCTTTTCCCTCTCCCATCAAACCTGAGATAGGTGATGGTTCGCAGCGCACAGTCGCTCCCTTCTCCCGTCGCTGAGCAGCGGGATGCTCGCCCAGCTCGCCCCCGCAGCCTCGGTGCCCGGGCCGGTGCTCACCTGCTTGTAGGCGTCCAGGAGGAAGCTGTTCCAGACACAGCGCAGCCCCTCCGAGGTCAGCATCCTCCGCCACTCACCGCGCCCAGACTTGGAGCGGCTCAGAAACAGAACCATGTGCTTCAGCAGAATCACAGAGTCATAGAGCGCGAGAAACAGGCAATTGGAGAAAAACACCGGCAAGATCTGAAGCGTGATCAGCAAATCCACACTTAGCAGACCCATCTTCCTTGCTGCTTCTCTTCAGCCGTGTACCTTCAGCTGTCTTTATTGCTCTGTGCCCTCATTTAAAAGAGTAAAGCAAAGGGCATTTCAAAAGCCTCATTACCCCTTTCACACAGCCGCTCTATTTAAAATAAGCTGAGATAGTTAAGTATGAGCAGGCTGGTTAAAACCATAACTGCACGATACTCATTCAACTGCAAGCTGCTTCTCTTTCAGAAATTTAGATGTTAACAAAAATTCCCTTAACCAGGAGACCTGATTTTGCTAAGGAGAGAGGCAGCTCTGTTTCCAGTTCCCTGCAGTTACAAAATTTAAGCTGAGACTGTTAATTGTTAACTTTCCTGCACTATCCCATTGTTTCTCGGATATTTAAGCACTGAACAGACCTCTCATTTCTGTGTCAGCACAACTAGCTAGTAGGTGCAACAATACTTTAAAAAAAAAAAAAAAAAAAAAGTTTATGTACATAAACTTTCTGCTCCTTCCTCCCTGCTTCCCTCCCTCTCTTTCCCTCTCTGCCTCCCCGGTCCCCCCCTCCTACTCCGCGTCTCTGTATTCCTGCCTTCCTCCTCTCCGACTCTCTTTGCTATCTGCCTATGGTGCAAAGTGCTCTCCCCTCTGGAGTTCTAGCTTGCTTCCCTGAAGCCTTTTATACATTCCCTAGCTAATTGCTGCAATAGAGAAATGAAACCCTAATCTTAGTAAAGATCTTGACGTCAATGTAAAAGAGGGCTTTACTTTGGCCAGGACTGCAGTGAATAGAAAAAATGAAATTCTCAAAACTTTTTTTTTTTTTTTTTTTTCCCCTTAAGAGAGAGGAGAAAAAAAGAGAGACAGAGAGCAAGGGTGGAACTTTGCTTTGCTTTGAAAGGGAGAAATAAAAAACCCAGTATGTTTCTGAATCTTCTTACAACATAGCTCCAAATTCTGGAAGAAGTATTTTCATGTGACATGGAAGGTGAAACAGCAACACAGACTTCTGTTATTCATAGGTTTTTTTCTCATGGCTAGTTTTGGGGCTTTTGTCCTTTTTTCTTTTGTGGGAAGGTGACTTTATGCATCCCAGGAAAGGGCACAGTTCTGTAATATTTTTCTCCCACCTGTCTGAATTACATATATAGTGTTCAAATATCTTCTGTTGTTTTCTTGGTAACATAAGTGAACACCTATAACTGACTTTATCTACTGATGTGTAAGACTAGGAGATAAGAAAGAGAGAAAATAAGTTTTTCATGGATTTGGGTTTTTGAAGCTAAAATTCCCTGCCCAAAAAATATATATGCTTCAGCCTTAAATGCTGTTAAACCAATGAGCTTCAAGGACTTTAATATTCCGCTATGTTAGCCACTTGCATCCACTAGTCTACTAAGCTTAACTTTTGGTTAAAAGTTTGTAAAGAAAAAAAAGAAATAAGTTTCATCTGGCAGAGCCATTAGTACTTTTACAACTGCAAGTATCCCTTTCAGCCCCATACTGAAGGTTTTTTTGTTCATTTGCACTTCTCTTTGTTTCACCTTTTTAGTCCAATAATTCGTCCTCTTCTCACATGATTTTTTGGGGAGCAACAGTAGATGTGTTTGGGAATTTTTTAGCATAGTTGTAAATCCCTTAGGTAAATATTTCATGCATTTCCTGCTGCAGACATCCATAATTTTGGGTTTTACTGGATGTCTTCACTATGTGCTTACGTAGGCTGTCCTCACGGGATACATTTCATTCCCAGAGATGCCAGCATGATATCTAGCCTCTGTCAGCTCACAGCCTTGATGAGGAATACAAACTTACTTCATTAATATATCTTAGTCTCCATCAGTCATGACTATCCTTTCACTGCTAGCAAATGCAGAAGGTAAACGCCATCAATCTTCCCTACTCTGGGGTCTTTAATTTTCAGGCATTGTGATACCACTTGGCCTGTCATTATACTAGGATGTGCACCTCTAGAAAAGCCACCCCATCTCTTGTCTTGTTCTCACCAAAGGAAACTTTGTTTAGGTAGCTTAATTTCAGGCATTTGCAAAAGATATCACCCAGACAGGATATCTTGCAGCAAATGTTTACTCGTAGAAATAACTTTAAAAGGTTGCACACATTAAATCAGTGACTGTCTGCATTACTAGCATAAACAAAACAAACAAACAAACAAAAGACTGAGTTTCTTTTTCAAACTATTTTTAAGTCAAATGTTGGTGATGACAGTGTTCTGTTGCCATAGAAGGATTGAAGCCTCACAGATCTGGCTTTATTACTAAAACTTGCAAAAACACGTTATAAGAAGGCATTTATATATCCCCACTCATGGGTGAGTCAGTGTGCTCATGTCATGTGAGCACAAGACAGGAACAAGGGTCCCCAGAGCTGCTAAACTAGCTTACTGTCTGACCTGGGGCAAGCATATGTAATCACTTGATTACAAGCACTCTTAAGCCTAAGTCACTCTTCTGTAAGATTCACCACTAAAAAAAATACATTATTCTGTCTGGGAAGGTCCCCTTTCTTTATTTAGGGAAGGTCTGTTAAGCGGCAGGCCTAGATTGTTGATGACAGTGCCAGATGAATCATCAGCCATTGTTTCTGAGAACAGTTTGCAAACAGCTCTGAGGACAGTCCAGCTCAGGCTCTTCCTGTTCCCTGGAGGTAAAGTCAGGCAAGAACTTACCCTGGGAACACAATGTCTTCTGGGTTCCTGTGAAACAACTGCCCCTACCCACAGCATGCTTCATGGGTGAAGAGGTTGTTTGTAAGACAGCTGGAGACCAGACAGCTCCAGAGCTTTGAAGTGCATTGGAAGCCCAGCTGGAACACTGGTGTGAGTTGGAGGTTCCTATTCACTGTGTCACCTTTCTTGCCTGTAAAGCTGACTGTGTGGATAGGGTTAAACAGAACAACAATAGATGGTGTGTTTGGGAGCTTCAGTCAAAAAAATTAATGATAACTCGCTAATATAACCATAAAGACATAAATCTTTTGTGTGAATAAATGTGAAGATAGTTTTTCTCATTACTGTCTTCAGAAGTAGCCTGTCTCTGCAGGGCACAAGGTGCCTCTAGTCAGCTTGACAGTAGAGTCCAGCAGCCCTCAAGAGATGGAAAGCTTAACCCTACTTCTTGACAGTAGTTAATAATTTTTCTCCTTCTTAACTGGAACAATTGATCCCTCTGTTTATTTCTCTCAGATGTCAAAAATACAAGGGAAATCACTATTTGCATCTTTTGTGAAAGTCAGGTATGTTGAACATAATCTCACTTTTGAAGCCAACAGTCTGTTATTTCCCCGCAGATTGTCATGAAACAAGGAAGAAAGGCTAGATGTTTCAGAACTTGAGACCTTAAGAGTGCCTTGAAATCATGAAGCCTTCCTTCTTGAAGGAAAACTGAATTAATTCGATACATGGGGAATAATTAAGCAGAGTTGAATTTACACATGAAACAGCTGAGATAGGGTTACGCTAGAGCTCATTTCTGTTACCTGCTCTGCCATACCTTCCTATATAATTTGGGCATAGTCCTACAATGTACCTCAGTTCTTCATCAGCAAAAGAAAATAAAAGTCCTCTCGTCATCTAAGGAGCAGTCAGGTTCAGTAATGGGAAATTAAACATATCATCCATAATTTGTCAAGGTGGAATGAGCAAAGCCAACAACATTAAAGCATTTACTGTTACTAAACCTTGTATGCGGCTAAAGTCAACAGTATCGGTATAGATGTTCATATTCTGTAATGTTTATAAAAATCAGTGCCATCAAAACCGAAACCATGCACAGCATCATGTTTCTTTCCAGTTTCAACCACAGCACCATGAAGATTAGGACACGAGTCCCTAGCAAACTTGTTTACTGCAACTCTCTTGATAACTGTATCTGACACAGAAAATTTGAGGTGGAGTTACCACAACTCAGGCTACCTCCTCTAATCTCATTTTATAGTGTGTCCATAGTAGCTTTCTGCATGTCAGAGGGTGTATTCTACAGCCTTCACTTTTTTGTGGTTTTTACTTGCTTGTTGCCTAATTACCTGTGTAAGCCACTGTGGCAGTCAATCACACTGTTTCAAGACACTAGAGTACAAACCAAGGAGACTGATTGATATTTTGGTTACTCAGCCTTATTTTCTCCAACTAAGCAAGACTGTTTTGAATGCACTTACTCGTTGCAGCACAGCTGTGAATGCGTACCTCAGCAAGGCTCCTGCTCCGGTCCGACCCCCAGGAGGTTCATGGGAGAGATCATCCCAAAGGATTCACCACAACCTGTGTGCCTGCCTTGCTGCTTCTCACTGCTTTCACTGCCAAAACCAAAGAATGAAGCTTTTTGTTTCAGAGCTAGTTAGTGTGTCCATGAGCTTATCCCTGGAGAATTGTGCAGCTGCAGAGTGATACGGCTAGAGATGGGGAAGAGAAAAGTTTAGCTTAGCCTTGCCGCCCTGGGCAAAATTTGTTTATTAAAGCCAAAAAAGAATTTGTACCTCTCATAAACCCACATTTTTTCTCTTTGCAAAAAGAGAAAAATCACCCCATCTCTCAGCAACAATTCCCTCACTTAAAAGTGTCACTGAGCATTCACTGTCTATTGATTAGGAGCAGCAGCAAATTTTCTTAAAAGAAATAATATGCTTAATGAAAACGTTGTTGGTTTGGGGGTTTTTTGTTTGTTTCTTTTTGTTGTTGTTGTTGTTGTTGTTGTTTTTTGGGTTTTTTTCCACACACGTTGCAGTGCTGTCTGAAGGATTTTTCACAGTGTGGATGTCCAAGCCTTGCCTTCCTCCATCACTCCTGGCCACATCACCTCATCTGAAAGGAGCACTGTTCACGCCCAGCCCCATTCTGCCTACTTAAAGCTGCCTCTGCTTTCTACAGGAATTTGCTTACCAGCATTTCCAGGGTGAGCACACTAAATCTATCCTTACTGCTTAATTTATTTACCTTTTGTATAAGCTTTGGTTTTGTTTTATTTGGGTTATTCTGCCATTGCCATTACACTGCATAACTGAGAGTTGATTATTTTGTGAAACTGGCAGCTGTGTGAGGTGTTGATTTAATACCCCAGAGACCTGTTTACTTAAGTTGATCTGCAGTGCAGCCCAGTACAGGTAAGAAGAATGCAAATTGCCCACAGGAGCTGCTTTCCATGGCAATTTGGAGTGAAGCCCCCTGAAGCAGATGAAGGAACTGACCAGTCCACAAAGCAGTGCTGCAGTTAGAGGTCATTTCCTCCAATAGAGGCCAAACTGGAACAGCATTCAAATACATTAAAGAAAAAAAATGCCATATAATTGGGTCACTTCTGGATAAGCAAATAACAGAATAGCCTAAGAGATAGCAAGTTATACCTAGATACACCAGGAAGTAACTGAGGTCATCTTATAATCAAGCTGCAGTTGTTCAGAAAGATCGAAGTGCGCAAGGAAAAGTTGGGCTGCTACTGCCTCTGCAAAACCTGTTCTGTAAACTTCAAAGCTGTCAGTCTGGCACCTTCTAAGAGCCTACATTCATTGTATGATGGCAAAACTTAAAAATTGACTCATGGGTGTGGTTGTATAATAGTGACAAATTTGAGACTAGAAGAATTCCTCGCATCCCTTCACTAATGATCCCCAAATTTCTATGCAAAACAAAAATCCTCTCCCTGTTACAACAAAGCTGATGCTAAAACACACCTGGCTGAGTCAGACTTAATTTTGTAACAAAACAAAACACTCTATCCACCCTAAAAGATAAGGTAGTGTCTTTAGAGAAAAACAGAAAAGCTGATTTATTAACAAGGATAATCAGAAAACTTTGTCAGAAGAAAAATTAGTCCAAGTGTTCTGGAAAATGCACAAAAAGAGCAAGAGAGACTTTTATGTCTTGAATATGAGAACAACTTCATCTATCTGTAGGTTCTGTAAATAACCTCCCATATTCCCCAGAAAAGCTGGGACTATAGATTAAAGCCTAACTCTCCCATGACTATCCACATGAAATACATGTACGCAGGAGTATACTGGCAGCTAAGGGTATCGATGTCAATGAGTTATGATGTTAAGTATTCCTACCCCTCTAAATACCAGAGAGATGGAGAGAGGGGAGAAAAACAGTATGTACAAAATTTTATTATCATCTCTGTAGCCCTTTCTAAGTAATTTAGCTCAATGCTCTAGAAAAGCTCCCCAGCCCCACCTTTTCCAGCTGAGAAGGGTCCGTTCCTTTTTCCCAGTAAACCACTCACACTCTTCACAAGAATAATGTCTTAGATGCATGAGATTTGTAACTATATACATCCAAATACCATCAATGCTCAGTCTCAGATCCGACAGCTTTGCAACTTTTTCAGTTAGATCCTAATTTCCTACCTAATTTTGCTTCTCTCACTTCTGTCAATACTCTATTACCATCAATCGTATGCCTTTTAGAAAGAATGAATTTGCAGCCAAAATATCCTAGAAGTCTGCATCTTCTGGGAAATCCACGCGTTTGTAGCACTTCATCCTTGGAATTCAGGAAAATACCTACATCTTCTTGGATGAGGCAGTAAAGAGTTCACGGGCAATTTATTTCTCTAAGTGAGGACATGGAACTTCTTATATCAAAGATGGAAAGTCAAGGCTTCTTCTTTAATTTCAATGTTTTCAATATTCATGTCAGAAACTACAAATCTTTGAATGAAATCATATTGTAGGTGTCCAAATCGCCTTACAACAACTTGGTTTCATACATTCAAGAGCATAAATAATGGCTTTCAGGCCATTTGAAGGCTGGTATTACTTTAATTAACTCCTTCAGTTTCATGGGTTTATTAAAAAAGATTGGATTATTAATGGGTTTGTTAAATGTACATGGGACACAGGAACAGTATTGCTCAAAGTCTCCCTTTGCCCTAGCTTTTCCTAAACTATTCAGATCATCTGCTCATGCTTTGTTTTCTACTATATTTTCTTCAATTTGAAAAATTGTCCATACTGAACATTTTCTTTGCTGAATTAGAAAAAGTTTTCTATTATCCTGAAACAATCTAAGTAATAATGCAAAAAGTGCCTACTGCACTTTTTATAGAGGGATGTTAAATATGTATAAATTTATGTTCTTTTCCCCCCCATGACCATATTTTCCAGATCAGAGGAAAATGTTTCAAGTCCGTCATTTCTCCAAAATATAAACCCATTATTTCAATATTGTTTCATTTTTTTACATGAAAACCAGCAAATTTCTGAGCTGTATTTCCACAGATAATAGGGATGCTAGAGAGGATATATACTCAACAATGTGACCAATGGAAAATACTGACGAGCTGTATTGTAAGAAATAAGAACACTTTCAGTCTTCAGCTGACATTGACTTCAAACTTACTGAGAGTGCAGCTTTATTGAAACTTTTGCTTTGAATCTAGTGAAATTTAACTTTTCCATTCCCACTTTGAGTTTTTTGTTGTTTGTTTTTAATCCATTTTAATCCCATTACCATTTTTTCTTTAGAAATCATTTAGGCCAAGGAGGCCTTGTAAAAGAGTGCTCTTTCAGTCTTCAGTTTCTGTGCTTAGAAGACTGTAACACTTGTACAATCTCCTGGCTGCCTCTATCCATTTCCTACCACAGTTCCCCATATTAGTGTTGTGATTCATGCTCATTTCTTTATGGTTTGTTCATTTCACTAGTAAATATGATGTTTAAGTTAAATCATCAACTATGCTAAGCCTTGAATTAGTATATATTATAGAAAATCCCTGCCTTGAAGAGCTTCCATTTAAGTAGAAAAGTTTGAAAGAATGAAGTGGAGAAAGGGGAAGAGCCTCAGAGAATTTCAGCAATTTGCAGTCACAAGCCAGAACTTGAATTTCAGAGTTCTATAATTCTTTTATTTCAGTATATCTCCCTACCCTTTTATCAAGGCAAAGAATCATTCCAGCCAGAAATAGAAAGAAAATAGCAGGTTTGATTCTCAGGTTCTTATTTACTTGATGCAACTAATGTTCAACAACAGAGGGTCAAGTAAAGAAGATTTTGATGATTTAATGTTAGAGTACCCTCAAAAAGCAAGTTTATAAAATGGGAGAATTTAATTTTTTAAAAAATCAAAACTTTATCTAGGAAATAAATTTAACACAAGTACAGGATCTAGGATTTTTGCTTTTTCTCACCTCACCATGTCCTTTGCTCCAAGTACATTTTTCTCTTTATGGTTGCCTAAATATCTGTTGTGAGGTCTGTTATGCTGCCTTCCTAACCTAAAGAAAGAAGAAAAACTTCTCAGCAGCTAGCCTTCTCTTGGGAAAGGTGAATTTTTTATAGATGATGAAAGATGCTTGTTCTGAGGTTCAGCATGACAGACCATTTCAATAAATGCTGTGACCATGCACCCAGGAACATTAGTTTTCATTTCCTCCTAACAATATATGAACAGGGATTTGAAAGGAAATTTAGTGATTCAGAAAGTTGCATGTGATTCTCCTCACATCAGAAGTATTGTGCTGTATAAATAAGAATTTTAGATGGAACAGTAAATTAAGAGTGAAAAAACTGTCCTCAGTCAGCAAACAATTCACTGTGTGCATTTAAATAAGCCACTGAAAACCTCTGCATACTTTCCCTATATACCTATTTTTACTAAAAGAGTTATATCAAACACACATTTTTATGAACCTTAAGTAAGCTTTTCAAAGCTTTAAAGCTTTTTATGTCTTCAGAGGAAAAATGTGTGTCAGATATTACTAACAACAGTAATCAGAATAAAGAAGCAGAGACACAAAATAATGTCATTCACCTGTAAGGTTTCATTGTACCTTTAGTTACCTAGGCAGTAATATATTATTCCTTCACACTTAAGTACAGTAATTTCACACCAATAAGCCGCACCTATTTCACTAAAGAATCGAGCTGATCCCAGAAGTGTGGCTAATCACCAGGTGCGGCTTATATATGGACAAATTCCGACGGAATGCCAACCCGGAAGTGCGAGCTGCCACGGAACTGCAGCCAGGCAGGTGGTTGGTGGGTGGGGAGCTGCTTCAGAGCCGCTGCTGGGTGGGCAGCGAGCCAGAGCCACTGGCGAGTGGGCGGTGAGCCACTGCCACTTCTGTTCAGCGAGGTGGCGAGCCGCCACCACCGCTGAGCAGGTGGAGAGCCGTGGCAGCCAGCACCAGGGGCGGGAGTGCCGGGGCCCACAGCCCGGGGAGGGCGCCTGGGGCTGTGTTTAAAGGCTTCACCGGTCTGTGAAAACAGTTTGCAAATTGAGCACCTGACACCAAACCCCGCGATCGTGTGATTCTGTTACTAACTCTTTACTTTGTCACACATGGATCCTCGCTTAAAAAAAAAAAAAAAAACGCGGCTTATCACCTGGTGCGGCTTATTTATGGACAAGTTCCATGGTTTTCCCGGCTACCCGGAAGTGTGGCTTATATCCAGGTGCAGCTTATGGGTGTGAAATTACTGTGCCGAGAATCTTATCAAGTTTTTGTGTGATTTTGTTTATGAAGTCTCATTGCAAGTGGAAAAAGGGCCCTCATCTTCATTGTGTACAGGTAGGATTAACACTATTAATTTAATAAATTAAAAAGCTAAGGTAGGATTAACACTATTAATTTAATAAATAAAAAAAGCTATATGGCAACAGATAGGATAGAGTCTATTTCTTTTAAAACTTAAAAAATTTAAGAACCAAGATGAAAGGCAACTAAGTATGTGGTTTTGTACCCTAAATATTGTTGTGTAGCATTTACCCTAGAGCTATCTACAATATTATTCTACCTCAGCCCTATTAATTCACAATGTTTCCCTACAGCAAAATTAAAGTTTTTACATCAAAACATTCTAAATATATGTGGATAAGGTATATATACTGAGAAAAACAGATTTTGTTGACATACTTAGTGGTAGACTTTTGTATTTATTACTATAATTATTCAATGGCAAAGTTGACAGAATGCCTATTTTACTGGCTACTAAGATTCTAATTTCACATCAAAAAAATTAAAGTTCTACCTCTTCCCAACAAAAATCAGATAATTTTCTTAAAACCTACAACTAACACACATATCTAATTTTAAGCAAGACATATTTAGTCCAGCATAGAAACCTCAAAAACCCAGATTTTCAAATGCACTTGTACAGAAACAAATTTCTTATGACAGCATTAGCTGAAGTGTCCAGTTCTTGAAACACATATGCACAGGCATAACGTAAGTACCTTGTAGGTATCTTCCACTTTTGATTTTCCTCTCCTCTGTACCTCCTGTGACCACTGACACAAGTTATGTGCATAGTTACCATTTTCCAGGTTGTATTGCTTGCATATATCATGTCTGTAAAAAGAGTGGCGCAATGACAAATCATGTTCATGTGTCCATGATTATGATCAAATGCAGCATTGCCATTCATAAGTGTGCAGTTTCTTAAAGAACTGTAACTACAACTGATCTCTGCATTGGCTCAGTTAGTGCTCATACACTGTCATCACTGCTGTAATCAGTGGTAATTTGCCATGGTTAAAAAAAAAGTAAAAAAAAAAAAAAAAAAGAGAGAAGTCAAGCATTTCCTAATGTTAATTTTCCTTGAGAACTAAGAAGCTTAACAGCAGCTAAGCCATGGCTAGTTTTATGATAAAAGATAATGAGTTGAATAGTAATAACACTTAGCACTTACGTAGCTGTGTGTACTTTTGAAGTGCTGTACACATACTGAATAATTCATTTTAATTAAAAAAGCCTTGAAAAGATTAAGGTACCCTTGAAATAAGCGAGAAGTGTTGGTCATTACTTCAGAAGGGAAAGATATGTCCCTAAATACCTTTATGTCTGAAAACTCTTAAGACACTAACACAGCAACATAACTTAGGAAAAAATAATGCTTCACCACACGGAATAAGCCTTCAGAATAGAGTGAAACTTTGTACACAGAGCTGTAAAATCAAGCCCTAAATTATACGTCACAGCTTTTTCCTTTTTTTCTCCTTTTCTTTATTACACAGATTTCAACTTTCAACACACTGGGCAAAAAGTCCCATTGACTTTACCAGGAGAAGTCCCTTAGCAAATTTTTATGTGCTAAGTTGTTTACCTTTCCTGAATTGTTCAGTTTCATGTCAGCAGTGGTTTTATTGCATGTCACAGCTATAAAACAAAAAACATTTTTTTTTTTTTTGTGCAGAACCACACCTTACATTTCTAAGAACAGGGCTGTTCTCAGCACTCCTGCCCTCAACAAAAATGCTGCACTTCCCATCAGAGACCTTCATTTTGTTCCTTGTAAGAAGGAGGTGGCCAGTAAAAGGGTGGTATGCTTCACCAACTCAATTTCACAGCCTCATTTCACTTGTGTTTCTACACTTTGCTAGGAGCTGCTCCTCTAGGCTGACAGTTTCATACCGTTTGCCATTCTCCCCATCATGCCAGCCAAATTGTCTGGGCTGCATGCAGCAAGCATGCAAGAGTAAACTTCAGTTTCTCACAGCTGAAAGCCTTACCATCTTGTACAAAAATTTTCTATCTCTTTTCCCATACAACTATTCACCCTTCCCTCTTCCAACACACTTTCTGCCTTAGTAAAAAATATATGTAAACTTGGGATGCCTCTCTCAACTTTGATTTTCATTTTCAAGCATACTAAATTTTAATCCATAAATACTGAAGTTAAATCCATTAAACTCATAAAGGTAATTTTTATAGTGCAAAATAATTTTTCTATCTAACTGATCCATGCTACAATAATCCCAGCCAGTCATTGCTGCCTCTACTGAGAAGCTGAAAAAAATCTCTCTGTCTAGTGAACTCCATCGACTTTCCTAACCATTTTCAGTAATCTCTTCCAAACATATTTTAAGCGAATTTATTTTAAACATCCTTTCTGTCTCTCAGAGATATAAGCTTCTTCTTATTGTGCTCTCAGAGGTCACTGGTAATACATGGACATCTGAATGCTTTTAACAGACATTCTCTAAGTGTTCAAAAGCAGCAAAATCTTTATTTCTGGCCAGCAGATTTTATGAAAATGAACATGGAATTACTGCATCTAAGACCTTATAAACTTGTCTATTGAAAAGGTAGTAAAGTGTACCACTTAGACATATTATGTTCTCTGTGGAAAAGCTGGTACAGAAGAATCACAGAATGGTTTAGGTTGGACGGGTCCTTAAACATCATCTAGTTCCAACCACGCTGCCATGGGCAGGGACAACTTCCACCAGACCAGAGCCCCATCCAAGCTGGCCAGGAGCACTTCCAGCAGTGGGACACCCACAACCTCTCTGGGCAACCTCATGATGGTTCCAGTATCTCACTCCCCTCACAGTTAAAACTTGCTAACATCTAATGAAAATCTATTTTCTATCAGTTTGAAACCATTCTCCCTTGTCCTGTCACTGCATGCCCCTGTAAGATTTCCCTGTTCATCTTTTTTGTAGGCTCCCTTCAGGCAATGAAGGGCACAATTCTGTCACCCCAAAACCTTCTCTTTTTCAGGCTGAACCATCCAAATTCTCTCAGCCTGTCCTGGTAGGAGAGGTGCTTCATCCCTCTAACAATGCTGGTGGCCCTCCTCTGGACTCACTTTGACAGATCCACATCCTTCTTGTGCTGGGGACCCCAGAGCTGCATTCAGCACTTCAGATGGGATCTCACCAGAGGGAAGTAGAGGGGCAGAATCCCATCCCTCGCCCTGCTGGCCAAGCTGCTTTTGATCCCAGGATACAACTGGATTTCTGGGCTCTGAGCACACATTGTCAAGTTATGTCCAGCCTCTCGCCCATCAGCACTCTCAAGTCCTTCTCAGCGGGGCTGCTCCAATCTGTTCATCCCCAGCCTTTTCCATCCACAGCAATTGGTACTGGGGGCTGCCTGAACTCAGGTGTTAAACCTCATGAGGTTCCCAGGCCCACATTCTGAGTTTTCACAGGTCTCTCTTGGTGGCATCCCATTATTCAGGTGTGTCAACTACACCCCTCACCTTGTTGTCACCTGCATATGTGCTGAGAGTGCCCTCATTCCCTTTGCCTATATTAAATAACACTGATCCCAACAGAGATCCCTGAGGGACACCATTTGTCACTGATATACATCAGGACTCTGAGCTGTTGACCACAATCCTCTGAATGAGATCATCCAACCAATTCCCCACCTGCCAAACAGTCCACCCAAGCAAATCCCTCTCTCTCCGACTTAGAGACAAACATGTAGTGGGGCACCATATCCAAGGCTTTACAGAAGGCCAGATAAATGACATCTGCAGCCCTTCCCTTGTTCACTGATGTAGTCACTCCATGAGAGATAGCCACTGGGTTGGTCAGACAGGACTTGCCCTTGGTGAAGCTGTGCTGGCTGTCTCAAATCATCTCCCTGTCCTCCTTGTGCCTAAGCACATCTTCTAGGAGGATTTGTTCCGTGATCTTCCCTAGCACAGAGGTGATGTGGACAGGTCAGTGGTTCCCAGGGTCCTCCTTTCTATTTTAAAGATTTGTACAATGATTTCCTTTTTCCAGTCACCTGGGGCTTCACCTCACTGATATGACTTTTAAAGTATCATATCAAGAAGACAGCAGAGTATAAATTACAGGTGGCAGCACATGTAAATTAGGAGAATATATACTGAAAAACAGTAATTCTGGACGACTTTTGTAAACCAAGATATGTTGCTTGTAAGGTTGGGCAAATCTGGGTGAAAGTGTTTGGTGGAATTGCTTGTCTACATACAGTTGGGAATAATTTTCATATGACCATAGCCTGAAGAAACTATACAAGTTTTCTGTTCTGCTTCTTCCACCACATGCAAAATGCCAAGAGTCTGGACTTAAGCTTAACTCAATCATTTTAGAGGACCAAAGCCTAAGCAGTGGAACACAGTCTTTGAACAAGATAAAGGTTTTTAAACAGATATTGGGAGTGAGAGGGGGGGAAATGGGAGATATTCTAGTACTTTATGCTCCCATATTGGAAATATGAACCGTTTTTGTCCAGTCCATGACCTCAAATGAACTTCCTGACAGATTCTCAAGATGCCTGTATGTGTCACTGTGCCCACCTTACAACACAGGCAATGACTGATTCAAATTGAAGCTAAAAAAGGACATAAGTATTGCAGTTACTTTTTTTTTTATCATGAAGGGGAGAAAAAGGAATCACATTTGTATAGTAGTTTTGAGACAAGA
The DNA here is from genome assembly GCA_009812075.1 of Sialia sialis. Classification (NCBI taxonomy): domain Eukaryota; kingdom Metazoa; phylum Chordata; class Aves; order Passeriformes; family Turdidae; genus Sialia; species Sialia sialis. The sequence goes on along the minus strand of VRYO01001269.1, from coordinate 5,390,004 downwards.
CAAAATATACTAAATGTTTTTCGCCTGATAAAATTTACATTATCTGCATATTCTTACTCTTTCACAATCTCTAATGAAGGCCAAATATGTTGCAAGTTTAGCACCTCTCCTGCAGGCACCTTATGGCTAAAACCACTATAGTGGGCTATAGATCCCTTCTGTCATGAATGGCCTGTATGACCTTGAGTGACCAGAGCTGATCTCAAGGAAATAATTCCTTGTACAGAGAATCAATTTACAGCCATCGGACTCAAATCCACCTCTTTGTCTCTTCTGATTTTGCACTTTGGGCTCTAGTAATACTTAATACATTGATATTTCTCAGACACTTTTGTATTATAGCATTTCCAGCCATAAAGGGAGACAGTTCTGTTGTAGTCACAAGAAAATGAGAGCTATCTCTTCAAGATATATAAAGTTCAGCCACAGTTCACAGCCACAGTGACTTTTCCAGTCACAATATTTTCCAAAGCATCCTGTACAATGCAATAACATGAGCTTCATAAGCCAGCAAAAAAGAATAACAAGATGTCACCGTAGATGTTATTTCTGAGTGGCAATGATAATTCACTAGTATATGCATAGATTACTGAGAACAGGTGTGCAGTAAAATTGATTCCATTCACTTGTATTAATAGGTATATTAGGGTATTGTGTCTTATCACGTTAATTTATTAGAGTGGATTGAGTTAAGGAGTTGACCAGTAACTAATAAAAATTAATAGGGGACCATGCTGTAAAAGGTAATCTTTAAAGCTGTACCAGGTAAGCAGTAAAAGAGGTAAGCAGGTAAACAATATCTGAATGTATTCACAAACCATGCTGGGAAAGCATAGTTAATCAGCTTTTAAAAAATATTTTAGGCATATTTAAAGGTATGAGCAACATCAAAATCAACAACACCTCCAATTTCAGGTCCTGCAGATGGGCAAAAGGTGTAAGGAATGAATAAGCATTCCAGAAACCAGGAAGGACACAGCTAGACTAGCAAACCTGGCTTCACACGTTTTGCTTTTTTACATCCCACTTGTTTACTCAGATAAATCCTTCACACAATCTAGAATGTAAGAGAGTAAGCTCAAACTGTTTTGGGTAACAATACAAAGCAAGTCACCCCCCTTTGATGATTACCTTTTTTTCTTCTAGTACATTAAAACTTGCTTTGAGCCATTGTCATGTACATCTACTTTTATCTATGTAATAAAATAAATAAAATACTGCTTTAGTAATATGTGTGCCTTTATGTTGAAATACTTGAATCACAGAAATTTACCTGCACAGGCAGAGACCTGTGCAGTCCACCCCATGCCAAAATAGGCTTGTTCTCTACAATTATTCTGAAAGGATTGTCTTAATTGGTAGAAATTTCAAGGCACATGACTTCTGCCCCTTATCTTGCAGAAGATTTGACAAACCTACAATTTCTACAGTTCAAAAGGCTTTTGATCTCTATATTTTCTTCTCAAAAGATCACTCCAGGAGACCTTAGTTTTGCTGAGGAATGCAAAGTATGGCAGCAAGTTTTCCCCTCTGTTTATACAGTTCAGTTACCTATAGATAACTGCACAGAATCACAGAATTGTGGAGATTAAAAGGAGCCCTCAAAGATCATAAAGTCCGATCTTCTTGCTCAAACAAGGTCAGCTAAGCAGGTTGCTCTGAGCCTTCTCCAGTCAGGTGTTGAATCTGCATGACAGCAACTCCACAACACCTTTTGGCAACCTGCTCCACTATTTGACCACTTTTACAACAAAAGGGTTTTTTCCTCTGTTTAAGTGGACTTTCCTGCGTTTCAGTTTGTGAATATTCCCTCTTTTCACTGAGCAACTCTGGGAAGAGTCTACCCTCATACCCTTTACCTTCCCCCTCACCCATGTCAGGAGCTGAACACATGAACACAGAGGACAATATGACCCCCATGTGCACCCCTGAGTTGTCTTCTCTTGGCTGAACAGTTCCAGCTCGCTCAGATTCTCCTAGGATAAGAAATCCTATATTCCCTTAATGAGCTTCATGGTCCTTGCTGGACTTGCTTCAGCACGTCCATGCCCTCCTGTACTGAGAAGCCCAGTGCTGGCCACAGCTCTCCACGAAGGTGAGAAGAAAGGAAAATTCCCTCCCCTGGGCTGCTAGCAGCACTGCCTCTCATGCAGACCAGGAGGCTCTTAGTCGTCTGTGCTGTGAGAGCACACGGTTGGCTTCTGTTCAGCCTGGAGTCTACCAGGACACCTAGATCTGTTTCTGTCAAGCTGCTTCTGAAACACCAAGAATTACTGGTGCATGGGGCTAATTCTCCTCCAGGTATAGGCCATTGTGCTTCCCTTCGTCAGATTTCATGCACTCCCTTTTCTCAAGACTGATGGTGTTCCTCTGAACAGCATAACCATCTGATGTAACATCCCCATCAAATCTTTCTTTGGGCAAGGAATATGCATTGAACCGTGCAAGTCTATAATACAAATTCAGCTGAATTTTATGTGAGATCACACTTACCTTGGCCCAATTTTTGTTGTTTTACCGGCAGAGAAAGATCACTGTAAGGTTTTGCTGAATTATACTAGACCTTGCAAAAGCCTGAAGGGCCCTGCCAATGTTGATGCATCTTACGCATACATAAGTACCCTTTTGTTAATCTTTTAATTCAGAATAACAAACCTCACCTAAAATTGCATAGAAAGGGGAAAAAGCAAAATGTTTTCCAAAAATTCAGGAACCTAGGAGAATAATGTATGCTAATCATTGGCTCACTTTGTGTCTGCCAGTAAGCTTTTCACCTCCACTTCTCCTATTTGATACGAATATGAAAGCTGATGAGACACAGCAATCTTACTGGAAAATTTACATTTAAAATCTCATTCCCTGAGCATCCTACCCATATCCTCCATTTCCACAAGTGGTCAAGTAATTTTCCCAATAGTGAACACCTTTTATTTTTCCTTAGCAGCAACATTTTCTTCAACATATTTGAGTCATATTAAAGAAGCCACCTGCCTTTACTACTCAGCTCACTTAAGCAGCAAGTTAGTTATGCACATAACAGTCTTTTGCACCCACTGTGTCCTGAAGGAAGTATAATGTGTTTGCACACTGGCAGCAAGTGCAGTAGTGGTGGGCCAAAGGATTTATTACCAAATACATCCTACATGACAAATATCCAAGAAACACTCAAGTAAGGCCATTACAGACTTGACACGGGGCTACTGAAGGGCAACAATAAAGCAGCACCATACAGTTCATATAAGACAGAGAGGCTTCCCACACAAAGAAAAAGAATTCAAACCAACTATAAAATCAAATCCCTTCAGGATTCATATTGAAGAGAATGATTGAGATTTTTTTTATTTTTTTAAAATACAGAAGATTTATTAGTTCTAAAGTATTTCAAATTGAAGAATTATAATTTTGTTATGAATCACTAATGCTATTTCCTGTGCAACACTGATGTTTTCTTGAAAGTCATTCATCCACTTACCACCCAGATTCAACTTTGCGTAATTTTTTTAAGACTGAACAACATACTAACTAGGATGCCATAATGAAAAAATATATTGTAATGATAGAATGAAATAGCTCAGACAACATATACAGATCCTGGTCAGGATTAATTTAATGGTAAAAATAAATTAATTTCATTAATAAAAGAAATGGCTTCAGTGGTATAGAAAGAACAAGTAACAAAAACCCTTATACTCTGAGGTCCTGATTTACAATAACTATTATGCAAACAAATTCTTTGCTCTTAGAGCTTATGACCACGTTAGCTGACAGAGCATTTGTGGAACCTTCTGTGTTCCAGCATAATCATATGATCCAGACAGACACACAAGCCTTAGTTTCAAATTACACTATAAATCCCATATGTATCTATGGTAAGCAACATCAAAATCATGATGGGAGAAAATATCAGGCTCTGCTGTTGGACCAAAGCTACCAAAAGAGGTGAATGGAAAGCTGGAGACTGCCTGGGCGAGTAGATATGTCCCTAGGGCTGATCTAAATATGATGTACATCCAGAGTTCACTGGAATGCCAGGTGGGCAGCCCACTGTCAGCTTCAGTGCCTCTCTTGTGGGAACATAACACTGAAGGGAAGTTATTTCAATCTCATTCTGCTGTAAAAACCTCTCAGTGCAGTTTTGGTACCCCTTTTACTAACTGCAGCTGTAGGTTGCTGTTAGAATATCCTGATGCAAGATCACATAAGGTCCTCATGTGTGTCACTCTCCAGTATTCAGTCTGCTGACATAATTTAGCCAACAACCACTGACAGCCACCACTTCCTTTCTAGAATAGCAGCTTCCAAGTAGCAGCTTCTAAGTTTGGTGGGTTTTGTTGTGTTTTTATGGGGGGTGGTGTTTGGGTTTTTTGAGGTTTTTTTTTTGGTTAGTTTTCTTTTTTCTTTTGTTGTTGTTGTTGTTGTTGTTGTTTTGGGGTTTTTTTTCTGGAAATATCTCTTTGGGTTTATTATATACCTGTAGTTCTGAATTTCACTTTTGCAACTGAATTTCCACTTGGCTCCTGACTCCTTGCATCATTGCTACAATCATAGGATTTGGAACTGGGAAGTTCAGAGTAAGAAACAAAGAGATATCTGATAAAGACTTCGCAGAAGACCGAAATTATACTGGAAAAAGGAAGAAAGTAAAGATCCTGGGTTATGTTGATGAGAAGAGAAAGCCATAACAGCTCAGGAAGATCCAAATTTCATCTGGAAATCCAAATTTCTAATACAACTGTACCCTCTTGTCAGCACCTTGCCATCTCAGGATGAGTTAATTAATAAAAGCCATTTTACATATTTGCTTTGTTTGTGGAGAGGTAAAGGATGGTCAGAATACAAAACGCTGACCTGGCCCCTAAAAAGAAAAATAACTAATAATCTGGTTGTGTTGGAAAACAACATTCTTGAACCAACCAGGTGTCTTCTTGGCACAGAAGCCCTTTCATGATAAAAATCAAGCTGGAATGTTTGGGTGGGTAGGATTTTTTTCCATTTTGTTTTAATAAGTCAGTATGAGTGCAAGCCAAGATTAAACAGTGAGAAGGAGACAAAGTATTTTACCCGGTTTCACAGTGCCTTCAGGCTATGCCAGCTACAACGCCTTTCAACACCATTCTCTGTCCCATTGTGAGGAAGAAAAAACTAAAATTCTTTTTTGGCAAAAGTGGCTGAGTCATTAAGGATAAAATAAATAGCTTTTAGTGGGGGAAAAAAAAAAAAAAAAAAGAAGAAGAAACTACCTGCAGCTGACACCATCTGCTCTAAAAGAGCAGGGTCATTGAACTCCATAAAAAATATTTGAGGCAATTGTCGTCCAAAGGCAATCTCTGTTTTACTGTATTGTGCAGAAACACTGGCTTTTCTGTAAGTACTCAGGCTTCTGCAAAAGGTTGGCAAGCCAGACATTGTTCATACAGCCTAAGGGATTTCCTACTATCTCTGAAACGTGGAAAAGCATAGTAATCAGGTTTACTGGAGGTGTTTCATTTTATCTGGGAATTAGGAAAAGCAGACTTTTAGAGAAAAAAAACCCTGTAGACTAAGTAAATTGTACTGACTTAAAATTATTTATGATGATGGCTTTTTTTTCCCCAAAATGAATCAATCAGAGAATGGATGACTAAAACACACAATGACTAATTTCATGCAGTATGATTTACTTACTGCAAGGAATTGTGAGTCAAGTTACAAGGCCTCATCCTAGCCTTGACAGGCTTTAGTTTACGTGTCTTACTAGTGGCTTTTTGAGGCCTTTCTATTCATTTATCTGTCTTCTTAGTGTAAAAATGGAATATTAGTTTTCATTAACTACTGGACTTTTTAAATTGGTTTTAAATCACTGTCAAGTCTTTTGCTTTAACTCTGTCCCTTATTCTTCAGTTGCCTCTGGAGGTACAGAAGTCATTTCACCACTTACAACCAGATTGTTCTGCCTTTGTTTTAGAGATCTTATAGCCCTATTTCTCCTCACTGCTGTGATTTCTCCTCACACAGTGCTTGTGCAGCACCTAATACAATAGGAGCTTCATATGTCCATCACCATCACAGCATCAACCACCACAATAGCAAGAACAATGTAAATCCCCATGTTACTTACCAATCATTTGTAAAATATTTTCATAATTTTCACTGAATTTCTTCCTTCAGAGTAAATAGAAATAAAATGCTCAAGTAAGTGTTTGATTGACAGGATAATTAAACTGAAATTAAAGGAAATTTTTTTTTAATTATCAAAATATATATACCATGTTCTGCTGCTTATGTGGTTCTCATCTATGCTAAAATCTTTTTGATGTGGACAATGATTGTTTAAATGGATTTCCTCAATTATTGTGAACCCAAGAAATTAAAGTTATTTGAATTCAGTCACTGGCATATGCATTGGTTAATGGCACAATTTTTAGAGAATTTTTGCAATGACAGAGAGAAGAACAGTAAAACAGGAGAGGGGGTGGAGAAGAAAACACCCCAACACATATGGGAAACAAGCTCCAGGGCATTGTTTCTTCCTTGCCTAAGCACTTCATCATGATTTTTTGAGATTGTGCAGAGAGATAGCATCCCTCAGCCTGACAAGTCCTAAATTATTACATTTTTCCATTATTTATTTTTCTTTCCATGTGCCCAAATCATGACACAGGTGTGAGGGAGAGCAACTCAGTGTATGTCTATGTACACAAACCAGTATTAATATGATTACTTGTAGTCACATCATATTAGTAGAGGAGTTACAGAAAAATCAAAGTCCCTTCATCCATATTCACTAGGCCAAAAGTCCAAAATCCATAACCCATTGAAAGCAGGGAATTGGCTGAAGGAGGCTTGTGGAAGACCAGGAACTAAACCTAGGTTTCTGGAGTCTCATTGAGATGCTTTGAAGATGACACTATTTAAAAGAATAAAGTCAAATAGGAAAGAAGGGTTAAGTATGATGCTGTGTGAACTCAAAGAGCTTAAGTGAAGGTCACAGAGCTCAATACTTGAAGAAATTTAAGAGTCCAAGGATTTAGCCTTTAGAATTAACTTTTTTCCTAGGACCTCGCTAGTCATGTATCTGTTGCTCATACATTAAAAGCTAACCAGCACTTCTAGGCTAAAGAAGAATTCTAATTCTGGATTAGAAAAAGTAAAATTTCTCCCTTTCCGATGGAGGGGAAGATCACGCCAGAACAGAGATTGAATCCAGCACCTGTGTATTTAATTTTCATCTTGAAAAAAAAGACTATGTCATGATGGAAAGTTACACACTTTCTGCACTTAAAATGGGAATGGTAGTATTTCTCTGTGTCATTAAGGTACTGGAAATGTATACATTTTTGAGACACAAAATTGCTAGTATAACTAGGACCAGCTCTCCAGTGACAGTACTTCTACAAATTTGAAGTTCTATACATATAATGTAAAAGAGTAGCTCAGACAGCCGAATACAAAAATAAACAATCTTGGGAATATAATAAAAAGCAGCCCACATATACATCCACCTTCCTTGTCCTCCTCCCACTTCCCAAGGTCTCTGTAACAAACTAAGCAAACACACTCTTTAATTGTCAGCCGTCCACACAGAGAAAGCCTCCTGTAGTATTTAAAGTTAGAAGAATACTATGTGGTTGAGTAAAATTTCAAAGCTCATAAGAACACATTCAAAACTCATTTCTATACTGGCATGTGAAAGAATGAACCTCTTTAAAAGTCAGTAAAATCTTGTGTATCCGAAATAATTTAAATATATTATTACACTTACCTGAATTCGCCAGGTTATTAGGAATATCTGGTATTGGAGATTATTGCCTATTGAGAGGGTCCATTGCTGAAATGTCTGAAATAAAGATGAGATACAACACATTTCCTGAACATACATGTACTTTGTATACCTATAAATATGCTCTGGTATCTTATCTCAGGGGAAGGAAAAAAATAAAGAAGTTTGAAAGGCAGTACTGCTTTCATTTAATTAAGATACCAATTTTTAAAAAATAAAACTGCTATTACTTTCTGATAAAAGGCTTAAATAGCAAACATGGTGGAAGCAGATAATGAAAACATATGTCATTATCTTTACTTATTCCTTCTAAACTTCACAGGTCAAAGAGAACAAAGTTTATCTGCTGCTTAAATGCAGATCATGTCTATTAAAGGTGGTTGTGGAGTTTACTGCCACTGACCAGAAAGAGTTTTTATTCTAGAATTTGTAACATCAGTCTAGTTTTCATACTCTTCTACTAATTCTCTACACAGCATTTTCCAAAATTTCCTTTGCACACCTTTTCCCTTTCAGCAAACAGCCAGAACAAAATAGAAAATTATTACACCTGTTGAAATAGAATTGAAATGTCACATCTCACCCAAAGTTGAGAAAACTGTATTGCTCTTCATTTGCAGTTAGAAAATTAATTCCACGAACAATGGCAAATTAATTACTTTCTATAATACTGCTGTGAAGCAGTGAAGATTGAAACAGAGGAATTGAAATTAAAAGCCTTGATGTCAGGGCTGGAATCTGTTAAGACATTCCTAGTCACCCCTCTGTTTTACCTCCTAACCTTAAATTAGTGTCTGAAACAAGAGATGCTCTGAATTCATCATCCACATCATTTTGGTTTTATTTTTGCTGTTAAGTGAACTATACCCATAATTTTCAGAGGCAAGAGACAAAGCTACATGAATCCATGGTCCTGCCGTCTTTTTTTCTTAAATTTGCATTTAGTGTGTAAAGAATCCACATACAAAGTCTAGAGAGCTAACCACACAGCAAAGGCTAAGCAATGCAGTTGCCTGTGTACACTTATATTATGAACATAAGCCCTCATGTATACAGATACCTTTTACTATATACATTGAATAAAACCTTGTACACAGCAAAAGCAAAATACACAAAAATCCTTTAAACAACAAAAAAAACCAAACAAAACCACTAAGTAAGTTTGCCAATACTACAACTGGAGGAGCTGTTGACTCCCTAGAAGGCAGAGAGGCTCTGCAGAGAGACCTGGAGAAATTAGGGGGCTGGGCAATCACCAACTGCATGAAGTTTGACAAGGAAAAATGCCAGATTCTGCACCTGGCACAGGGCAACCCTGGATGTACAGACAGACTGAGACATGAGAGGCTGGAAAGTGCCAGGCTAAGGGACCTGGAGGTCCTGGTTGATGGAAAGTTGAACACGAGCCAGCAGTGTCCAGAAGGACTAACCCTGTCCTGGGGAGCATCAGGCATGGCCAACCAGGCAAGGGAAGGGATTGTCCTGCTCTGCTCTGGGGCAGCCTCACCTCCAGTGCTGGGGGCACACATTTTGGGCAACACAATGACATTAAGAATTTGAGAGCATCCAAGGGAGGGCAATGAACATAGTGAAGAGCCTTGAGAGAAAGCTGTATGAGGAGAGGAGACTGAGGGGAGACCTCATTGCAGTTACAATTTCCTCAAGAGCGGAAGAGGAGGGGCAGGCACTTGTCTCTTCTCTCTGGTGACCAGTGACAGAACTCAAGAGAATGGCATGAAACTGAGTTGGGAGGTTTAGGCTGGATAGTAGGAAAAGGTTCTTCACCCAGAGGTGTCTGGGCACTGGAACAGGCCCCCCAGGGAAGTGGTCACAGCACCAAGACTGACAGAGTTCAAGAAGCTTTCAGACAATGCTCTCAGGCACATGGTGTGGTTCTTGGAGTTGTTCTGAGCAGGGCCAGGAGTTGAACTCAATGATCCTTGTAGGTCCCTTCCAACTCAGCATATTCTATGAATTTATGATTCTAAGAGTCAGTATTGTAGTATTTTGGCTCATTCAGAAAGAACATCCAGCATTTTAGCATAGACGCAGGTGACAAAATGGTGGAAGAAATCCTCAGACAAGACAGGTAGAGGTAACACCATGACAATAAAATAAGATGCTAAGAGTAGACAATTAACATAGCCAGTCTTTCAGTTCAGAGGCTTTCTTCCTGAATAACAACTATAGCTGTCCTCCTCTGCAGATGAGTGAAACCAAGAAATGCCCTGAGGATGAAAACAAAAATCTTGATTTCTAGGAAGCTGTGAAAAAGGAAGAAAATAAGTGGTGAGATGGTCCAAAAATAACCAGAACTACATAAAAAGCAACATTCTGACCCTTGTGCAAGGATGGCCTTGTGAGTACAGTGACAGAGAGAAGATGGCTAGTTAATGAGATCTACCTGAATTACTAGCTTTAATGGTGTAGCCAAAACCTTAAAAACCTCTGACCCAAAAATAAATAAGGATATGCTAGACTCCAGGTACTCAGAAATTACTTTCACCAAAGGTGTCAATGTTTTGCCAAAGAAGTTGTTCATTGCAATGACTGCCACCTTGGCTCAAGTAAAATGACCTCAGCAGTGTGACACCATCTATACACCCAGCAGAGAAGAATGATTTGCAGTGAAATACAGGCAGGATAAACTGGCAGCCCTCAAGGGGCTGATTATAATCCAGAGTGTGTAGATCTGCAATGTAAGCAGTACAGGACAGACCCTTTCAGTCTGTTCTTGCTGTCGTGTCTCAAACCTCCTGAGGCTCCCTGGCAACACTGTCTGTGTTTGTTCTCAATACAGGTGGCCCTTATACATGTAGCTCCATGGAATATTCCAAGCTGTAATTTCTACTTTCCCAAGAAGAGTGTGTGGAATCTCATGTGAGCTTGACTTCAGCTGAATTATTCGTGCATCGAAAGTTAAACACATGCGGAATGGTGTTTCCAAGTACTGAGTCCAGCTGAGTATGACAGTGTAGAGAAAAGGGCTCTGTTTGCAGCTCTCCTACTTCTGCGGCAGGAGGACAGAATACACACTTCATAACAAGTACCACTGTCCCCTTTTTAATTTGCCCAAAATCAAAACTCTTCTATCCACTTTATTATGAAAGAAAGCACAGCTATTTTTTGGAAGGAAGCTATTCTTTCATTTATACCTGCAGGAAGCAGGAAACTGAAAACATTTGAGTTTTTTTTCCTCAAAGATGTGATTTTTCACAGAAGGTACTACTACCTCTTCTATTACAAAAAAGAAAACAAAAGAGTAGTAAATGCAAGAAACAAAGCAAAAATCCTTGCATTTTCAGGTATTAAAAAACCCCAGACTTGTACATAAATGGGGAAAAAAAACCCAATTACACAGCCACAGCTAATCTCACCTAAGTGCCCATCCTCTCATTAACTTGTGAGGGAATTATATTATTTGGCAACCCAGAAGCTGTTTACATACTTCTGCATTGCTCTGCTTTCTTTAGAGTGCAAAGGAAGAGCAACCTTAAAACTCAAAACTGAAACAAACACATAAGGAAATATTTCTGCTTCACTGCATCAGCTCTTTCAGCTTGCCACCACAGGTGGATGCAGAAAAGGTGGTAGAAGCGAAGAAAAAATAACCCTTTCTTGGCAAGATTCAACATTGCCAGATCCAAGGACAACTCAGAATAAACTCAGGTGCATTTATAACCTGCAATAAAGTCCCAGTCTCAGAGTATGTGCTCCTGTGCCTTGCATGTTCATTTATCACACAGGAGTAATGTATTCAATGTGTCAATATTGCTGTTCCCGATTTTACTGTTTCTAAACCCACTTCCTGTCATCTCCATTTTTCACACTCAGATTGACTTTCAAAGTGCACTGCAGCTCTGCCTACCCTGAAGAGCCACAGTCCAGCATCATTCTAAGGGGAGGCAATTTTGTGGACATACCTGAGAGTTTTCTCTCTCTTGCTGATTTATTCATAGCCCTCTTAGAGCACCAAAAATTATCTGACAACGTTCAACTATTTCCTATTCTTGCACTTGCTCATTCATTTTCCTTTGTGCCAAAACCAATGTTTATGGATAACATAAATTTTGCTTATAGTTGGCTGCCTCCAAGTTTGTAGTCACTTCTCCAGAGTTACTAATTTCCTTCACAAAGTCATTGGATAATACTGGATTTGATTCTTACCACAGTAAAACTTTATTAAAAACCTAATTATTCTATTTTTCAGTGTTGGCATATGCAGAAATAGGAGCATTTGCATTTAAAATGGATGACCAAGAGAAAAAATAAGAAAACTTTTTTGATTAATTTTGCTGTTCTTGGCAAAACCCACAGCTGTGACTCTCCAGATTCATAGGTTTAAGTTCTATTTTCTTTTAAAATACTTGAAAATTCATATTCTTTTTCCTCTCACATTTATTTTAAGCTGTAATACATCTAAGTACCACCAGATTCTATAGAAAACATAAATGCTCAAAAAAACCTCTGATGCCTGGTCATGAGGGGATTGGGGGTGAAAAGAGAGCACTAAAAGTTTATAGCATGTTGGAGATTTAACTTTAGGTTTTTTTCACTGGAATTAGGCCCTGCACAGTGGCCATCTCTCCAACTGCATTTCATCTTCACTAGAAATTCTATTCTGGATCTACAATACTTTCCTAACAAAATTATTGCAGAATGTAGCATAAGTCTGGAAAAGGTTTTCATTTCAACAAATCAATTTGTAAAGTAATTTCTTCATCAGAGAGCAAAACATCTCTATTTGTTACCTGCTCAAAAATAGATGTGAATTCTAGGTAATAGATCAGAATGAAATACATTGTAACTACCATTAATATTCTCCTTAACTATTCCACATGCAAAAAATTACAACATACAGGAGATACATCATAACTCACATCTCTATCATTTTGCTATGCCAATGGGATGTGCTGACAGACTTGACTTTAATCCAACTCATTTAAATCTGCTGGGCCTGTTAATTCTTATCGAGACAGAGTTCACCACTTAGTGTTTTTTTCTTTAAAGTACAAGATACTTTGAGAAGCAGAGAAAATTAGTGAGGTGGCAGGAATGGTACATGGTACACAAGTATTTCAGAAAGCACTCAGAAGAAGAGAATTCCCTTCTGGTTAATAAGATCCAGGGTGAGAACAGATCAACTACTGAAGTGCTCCAGGCCCTCCTGAAGCTCCACATAGCTGCAAGGTGGATAATCTGCTCTGGGTTCACTATATGCAAGTATTCCCTATCACACAGGAAAAACTCAGCCAGCATGATGCAGAGCCTTGCACACCTACCTCAGCAGTCATGGTTTGGTGCAGGCACAAAACCAACTAATTTCACGAATATAAGCCGCACCTTTTTCATTGAATAATCCAGCCTACCCCAGTAGTGCGGCTTATATTCAGGTGCGGCTTATAATCGTGAAATTACTGTAAATATCAGAAAGATCTGTGATACCTCCTTCATTATTAACTTATGCAAGACACTGCTCAATAAGTTTCTCTAATCATCTGAAGACAAGTACAGGTTCATGCCGAGAAGACAACAGCTGAACTGACCCCAGAGCTCTCTCTCCACTCTGATTCTGAAGGTACAGGTAAGCAATGGTCATCAGACCCATGATATCTTTTCAGAAATTGTTGTCACCTGTTCTCATTGAATAACAATGCTTCATTTGGCAAATAGAATTTCAGTAAATTAAAAAAATTCTTGTCCCTCTGCTATTATTTCTTAACCTTTTACCTCACTGTTCATGGAAAATCCACAATGCTTACTTATTTTTCTTTAAGTTCTTCCTTCAACCTATTCTCTAACCTTCCTAAGGGCTATTCCACCTGAGGATTGTCAACATTTTGTGGCATCTCAAAAACAACTCCACACTGCCTTTTCCTAGAAAGCCTAGGAAAATTTCCATTTTCTACCCAAGAGGCAAACACAAGCTCCTATCAGTAATGTCATATTATGCCCCTTTTTGTAGGACATGCTGCTATCCTTGATCTCCAGCTTGAGGGTTTTTGCCTACTTTTCAGTTAAAGTGTGTTGTTTTGGATCTTGGACAGTTTCAAACTCACAGCTGATATTTAGCAAGATAGAAATAACAGTCTGCATTTTTATTGTATAATTATGGGAAGAATGCACACAAAAGGTCACAGTCTATTGCCCTGCATCTTAGCTCAAGTCTTCAGCTGCCATAGGTTTGTAGAAGCCAGAATCAGCCTCACCCAAGGACAGCCTCTCTTACGAAGTCCAGTGGTTCACACTGAGTTCCAGACAGGACTCCATTCTGGAGCAGAGAAGTGCCTTTCTCTGAGTATTTCAGCACTTCCTCTTCTGTCTGGAACTTCTAAAACATCATAAAGAAGGAATGTAGCAGTGGCTGTTAAAGCCTGACTGAAGCTTTTTACCTAAAAATTACTTGCTGTGTCAATGCTAGCTATATTTGCTGCTTTTCTTACAGCTCAGAGTATTTGAAGATGTGGCTACATGACACCTCAAGAACTGGAAACAAATTTTTATTTCAAATCTTTGGGGAGAAAAAAGGGTCCAAAAACATTCCCCAAACCTAAGGCTCAAAAGACAATCAATATTTCCCTTGCTATTTTTTCATTACTATTTTGTATAATGACATAACATGGCCTTAAGTCACGCCAGGAGAGATTCAGATTAAATATTAGATAAAATTAATTACCTAGGGAAGTGATGGAGTCACCATCTCTTGAAGTGCTCAAGAGGTGTCTGGATGTGACACTTGGGGATGTGGTTTAGGGGTGATTATGATTCTAAATTGATGGTCGAACTAGATGATCATGGGGGTCTCATCCAACCTTAAAGTTTCTGTGATTCTCTGTGATTCTGAGTTTTTTCAAGTGTCTGCAGTGTTTGAGGCCTGAGGTACAAAGGCTGGGTGTTCTGAGGTAGCAAGGATACACTTACTAGACAGTCAGTGAAAATTTGAAACCCATGCTGATGTACAGTAGGCCTCCCCCCTGCCATGGCCCGTGTAAACCAAGGATGCACTTTGGCATTAGAATGAAAATTATCTACTTAGTACTGAGACACTTACAACAACCAACTACATGTGTGTGCACACATGCTTATCTGGACATACTTATTTTCCACAAGACAGGTGCTCACAAGTAGGTAATGGGTATGTACAGTAATTTCACGATTATAAGCCACACCTTTTTCATTGAAGAATCCAGCCTACCCAAGTAGTGCAGCTTATATTCAGGTGCGGCTTATCTCTGGACAATGCCAACCCAGAAGTGAGAGCTAGCCGAGGAGGGTGCCTGGGGCCGCCTTTAAAGGCTTCACTGGTCTATGAAAACTGTTGCAACTTGAGCACCTGACACCAAACCCAGCTGGCAGTGATTCTGTTACTAATTTGTTACTTTGTTACACGTGGAGCCTCCTTTTAAAAAAAAAAAAAAAAAAGTGTGGCTTATAATCAGGTGTGGCTTATAATTGTGAAGTTACTGTAATTTCTAATGGAAAAATATTATTGTTGCATTAGGGAATCCCAGAATGTCAAGAAAGTGTGATGTAGAAATATCTGTACATTGGCCCTATTCTGAATATTTTTGCAAACATATTTTGCCACTGTTAGAAGCATGACACTAAGCTAGTTGGACCTTTGATTTTAAAAAATATTTTCTTTATTTCATTGCAAAAATTGTCATATGGTGAGCACTGAAACACAACCAGCCCTTCTAGGAGATGTTCTTGGGATGATAAGAGCAACAGTATCACTGCTTGTACATAAGAGAAAAATACCAGAACGACTTGGATCTACCTAATTCAAATTCTTTTTTTAATTGAAAAATTCTGTCATTGAGTAGCTATATACTGTAATATGTAAGAGAGAGTATTATTTCCTCTTTTCTTCTCCAGCTGGGCAATATGGAACACAGTATTTACCCCAGATTTTGAGAATAATTACAGTATGTTACATTTTGAATTTTTTGAGAATGTTAAAAGAAAAATAAATGAGGTTTTACATGAAGAGGACTACCAGTTATTTCCAGTTCCTCAGGGCATTCACAATTTATTTCAGAGGGCAGAGAAACAGTTTTTTGCTTAGTGCCTTTGAAAATTATTAATTTTCCTAAGGATTCCAGCTGGACCTAATTTGAGTCAGTAGTTACTGTGGTCATTTCTGTTTGTATAAGTGGGAGTGATAAGACCATCTCACTTGTTGAATTCTGGCATGCAGCACTTTATAGGATATTTCAAAAACTTAGCTTTATAAGATTTGAAGAATATTTGCAAGGATGAACAAACAACACAAAAAAGGCTTCTGATAATAGAACTTGTGGCAAATAGTATAGGGATAAAGCTGCAGGAAATACTCATTTCACCCTCCTGTTGTATATTCCTCTAGCTGAAGCTCAAGAGAGGCGCAGATGCAATCTGCTGACCAGCTGACATTCCCATATGAAGTTTATTTTAAAAGGTATCATGTAGACCCATGCCAGCTGCTGCTGTCATGACTTTTTTATAGTTCTCCTTCGAAAGGCAGATTATTAATTAGAGAATCCTTGATTTTGATTAAAGTACAGAATTATTTGACAAATACATTCACAAATTCAGAGGTAGGACTGCAGAACCTCAAACACTAAGCAATAACTAAGAACTTTTAAATACCATTCCCAACACTGCTGTTCCATCCTTGCTAAATTACTGGAAGACTCTTAAGGTGCCTGATATCTGTTACAGGATTATGTGAAAATTTATTTATTGCGTAAATGTAAACAGATTCATCTATACTGCCTCTTCATTTTTAAAGACTCATTAAAGACTTCATTTTTAAATACAATTTGCCTCTTGCAAGGTGATTTTTTCTCTTTTACATATAACTTTCATATTTTTCATTCACAGAATTACGCTAGTAGTACAAAAACTGAAAATTCTTTCCACTGTACAAGGAGGGGAGAATTTACATGCTCTTCATCTCATCACTTCTTTATAACATCCAAGTGACTATAAAAATACATATTTCTTTCTGTAGGCATTTAGAGTTCAGGGCATTTCCCAGTGTAATTTTATGCTAGTCTCAGAGTGAAGCATACATGTTTTGAGGTACCTTTTTAATGACTAAATGTCAAAAAAGAACAGGTGTACCTGTTGGCTCTCATGAGGATGGCCAATCTACTTCCACAAATCACTAAATGTGACTAATCCAATATTTTAAGGACTTTATCACTTTGATTATATACCATTTTCCTTGGAAAGCACAAAGATATAGCATTTATTTCTCATCTTTATGCAGAATTTAAAATCATCTCCATGACTGTTTTAAAGAGTCAGCTGCCAGATAGTTTGCTGTGAAGTAATTATGCTCTATTCTAGTTTAGCATTTACTTTGTATATATTTCTATCAAGACAGTGATTCATTAGTAACAGATTAAGTAGTGAGACAATATTTGCAAACTGTATTATACAGTAGGGACAGGATAAAAGAGAGAAAAATGCACTGGAGATGCAGAATTTAAACCTGATTAATATAGAACTTCAGACCAGAATTGAAGCTCAAATGTGTGCTGGAGTTAAGCTCTAAACAGAAAGAGCTAAGTCTATCAAAAATCTCACAAAAATCTCACCGTCTTAGGACAGCTCATAAAACCTCACAAAATCCTAATATTTCCACTTTCTTGACCTAAAACACCTCTAATTCATATAAACCAGCATCACAATACAGAATTAAGAATCACATCAATGTACGCTACTCTGGAAAACTGTATCCTTTAAATTTTTTTTACTCAATCAGAAAAAAACATGAAAGCAGGATAGAACTGAGGTGGTTAAATAGAATTGAAATGCCTTTCTGCCCTGTTTTTCTGCCTTGGAAATGCCCTCTTCCAAATTCTGCTTGAGCACCCTGCCCTTAACAAAGTCCAGGAAATACAGAACTGAAGTTATAAGAACATCCTCATTTGCATCCCAGAACAGGCCTTAGAAGCTGCCATCACTCTTCCACTTTCAACTGAAAACATTGGCTTTTTCCTTGCCTCCTCCTCTGGAATATTTTAATTCTACAGCTATGTTATTTAACTTGGTAAAGCATTTGTTTGGGGAAGTACGTGGAATGAAAGACTTTACAGAAGTTAACATTCTATCCTATTGCCTCATACTTCTCTGAATAGATAATATCGTTGACACAAATGGCTGGACAAAAAAAAGTCATGAGAACTGAAGATGTGTGGGCACTGAAATATTTCAAGAATTGAATAATGCTTTTCTTTCTCTGTTTAGTCTGACAGACAACAATGTGTCTTGAACACTTTGGGACTGAATGATAGAGAAGATGAAAAAGACATTTGAGAAATGCCTTTCTTGTTTCAAATGCTTCACTTTGCCTTTCAGGATTGTGTCCAAATTGGGCATAATGTTTCTTTTACTAAGGGCAATGTATAAGCCACGTAAATAGTCCTAGTTACAATCTAGTTCCATCCTTCCTTCCTTCCTGCCCTGCAAGTTTAAACTGGTCTTTGGTCTGCAGAAAATGTTATTTTATTGTAACTTCTAATTGTGAATTACAATTATATTTGTAATTGGAGAAGTCTGTGGTTTTTCTTAGCATGAGGAAATCTCTAGCATTTCTAGTAGCCAAAAACCTTCAGGCTTCTAGGAAATGTCCAGATTTCTTTAACAATGCAAGCTAGGGCCAGAACATGAAACTCCTCTTTGAATGAAGACAGCAAGATCCTGCTCACAACAGAGAAGAGTTTGCCAGTGTAATTTTCTCAAAGCTGAACTCTTAATTTTGTAGAAGTTCATGAAATAGGGAGATAAAAATTTTATTTATATTTATTTGTTGCAGGCCTGGTCCCCTCCAGTGCAGACCATGTTGTTCTTACTGTGGGCAGTGGGAGTACACGGACCCCTCAGTGCCTGGGAACTCATGAACCAGCATTTCCCCACAGACCACCTGCAAAGTGAGCCAAGAGCAGGAGGTGGGGGTCTTTTACTCACTCACTGAAGATACAGAGAGGAGCAGCCAAAATGACACACAAAAATGACATTTTTATCAGCTGAAAGTATGGCAAAAATGGCTGGAGATCAATCATTGATGTATGCACTGGATTAGGATCTCTGTCCTATGTAACCAAGTAGCAACCTACTTTATAGCTTTTTTTGCATTGCATTATACATCTTTTAGCATGTTCTATCTAAAGATAACACACTACACTATAGCAGTGATTTGTGTAACCATGTGTGCAAACCCAAAAAGATTGAAGGGCTTTGAATTAGTTCAAATCACATATTTTTCAAATTTGATAATTACTGAGTCAAACTGAAACTGATATCTCTGGTTTCTCACCAGCTCAAGAGTGCAAACAAATGTTTTTGGAATACACATTTTTTGTGCTGCCTCTAAAAGCATCTTCCCTGAGCTTGCAGATTCTGAATAAAATTGATATTTGAAGTGCCATCAACGAGCCTAGACAGACCAAGATGGATGATATGAAATCCCATAGTCCAGAAAACCTGCACGGATACCCCATGAGAAGGAATCTGGAAGTCAAGAGAAACCTGTTAGAGACAGTAGTCTTAAGGTCCTCTGGCTATCTGAACTCAAGGACTTTCAGATATACTATAATCAATTTTAAGGAAAATTCCCTGTAGAGCAGGAAAATTTTAAGATTAAGAAATGGGAAATGCCTGAAAAAATAAATTTAAAATAAGTTTAAAATAACTGAAATTTCAGAACAAATATATTTTGTACTTGATAGGTCATGCATTATGCTGCAGAGAAACTGGACACGAGCAAACAGTGTGCACTTGTAGCCCAGAAAGCCAACCACATCCTGGGCTGTAACAAAGGAATCCTGACCAGCAGGGCCAGGGAGGCAATTCTGGCTCTATTCCACTCTCATGAATCCCCACCTGGAGTGCAGCATCCAGCTCTGGATCCTCAGCAGAGGAAAGATGTGCATCTGCTGGAGCAAGCCCAGGGCAGGGTCACAAAAATGAAGCATCTCTCTTGTGAGGATGAGCTGGAAGGGTTGGGCTTTGGGAAGATCTTACGGCAGTCTTTCAGTAGTTAAAGGGGTTTATAAGAAAGATGAGGACAGCTTTCTCGTAAGGCCTGTTGCAGTGGGGTTTTAAACTAAAAGGTGGTAAATTCAGACAAGATATAAGGAAGAATTGTTTATGAGAGTGGAGAAACCCTGGAGCAGGTTGCCTGGAGAAATTGTGGATGCCCCATTCCTGGAATCAAGGTCAGGTTGGATGGGGTTCATTTCACAGGCAGATGGATTAGGAGACCTCTAAAGGTCCCTTCCAGTCACAGCTATTCTATGATTCTACACTCTTAGCAGATCTTCCACATAAAAAATGCTACAGAAGCCAAAAATGCTACAAGTTATTTTAAGAATCCACCTTCAGTCTGACTAAGACTAATTTCCTAACACCCTACAATATATCTCAAGGATGTAACTATTTCACAATGCCTTTTTTTGTAAAAGTGGCAGCACTGTATTTGCAAGAGTTACATGGAAACACACATCACCTTGCTTGAGAGATGTCTGAAAAAACAGCTGTTTTTCCTCTGCAGCATGAAACAGGGACTGAGTCAAGTTATAGAAATTTTCCTTTCTAATAAAATTGAGGTTAGACACGGAAAGTTATCCCATGAACAAATGAGAGCTTGAAGCTTAATAGAAACATTTCAAAGAACTCAGGGAATTTGGCTATCCTATTCTTGAAGAAAAGTGACTAAAAATAAAATAATACAATTGTATTTTCTTACAACCCAATTTGTAATTGTTTAAAAATCCATGGGTAAATACTATTTTAAAAGACATTTTTAAAAACTTTAGGTAGTTACAATATTTTAGACTCTATTGTTACTTGCTCCATGTCATCAGCTTTAAGTAGGCTATACTTTGTTTTGATATGTCCATGTACATTTCTGTCACCTTAAAAGCAATGATTGCAATCTTTATCGTTGCCATTTCAGCAGCATTAATAGATATTACAAAAAAATACAATGCTTTTATTTATGGAACATTTTGTCCCTCAGAAGGGAACTGTTTGCTTTAAGGCATGGACTTATAAAACAAGAAATCTAACATTTTTTTTCCTGTCTGCTCCCCTAGCTCCACAGCAAGCCATGAAAGGACTGTGCCCTGGAACAGGGGAGACCCTACATACAGCTTGTGCTGTAGTGGTGGCATAGGCCTGCCTAATAGATCCCAAAAGCCTTTTCCAGACTTCAGTGCTTTAAGTCTTGGCTTCACAGAGGAGCCTGAGACCCCTTGCATTAGGGCAGCAAAGCCCAGTCAGGCTGCAGACCTCGAGTGTGCAGCCCTACACTGGAAATGCTCTTGCAACTTCCTAACCCAGAGCTGCAGAGGCTGCCTGGCAATCTTAAATCTGGCCAGGTTCAGAATCCAGGTCAGGCTCAAATTCTCTGAAAGTTTGTTAAAAATGAGACATTTTGGACAACACACTCAAGACTCAACAAAAAGACATTTTTAAAGTAAATTCTTTTACTCTGCAATTCACAACAAATACCAACTGTGAGTTAGCTCATTACATAAACAGCAAGGGATTGAATTTTGGCTACCTTCAGTAACTCAGTCTATTGCTCTTTCTAAGGAGAATATCAGCCTCTAGTGAGACGCTAATTAAGCTTCTTGTTTCTCTCGATACCTATGTGAGTGTTACCATATTGTCAGATTACTTTTTTACAGCCACTAAAAGATATTCTCACGAAAGCCTCTGACACAGGAAAATAATTATCCCATTTTTAAGCCAAAGTATAAAACACTGGCTGTAATGTACATGGTTGTTAAAGGATATTTCTGGATGTGTCACAGTAATTTCACAATTATAAGCCGCGCCTGATTATAAGCTGCACATCCGGGGTAGCCTCAAAACTTTAGTCAAAAAGGTGCGGCTTATAAGCGTGAAGTTACTGTAATCTGATTTTTGAGTTCCTACTCCAATCTGCTTTGCTGACCTTAGAACTTCTGCTTTCATCTTTTTTCCCCTTACTGCAACAGTACAATCTCAAGGTCTTTCAGCTGCATCTACTTAATTATGAGTCAGTATCCCAAAAGAAGAACAAAGTGATTATATTGCAATGTGAATTTTCAGAATGTTTATCTGGTTTTAGATATATGAATGAAAATAATGTTTGAGCATATAAATAGAAAATTAGAGCTTTATTGTGGCTTCTTTGAAAGCCTGGAATGCATCTGAGAAGACAGAAATGAAAACAAAAAAAAGGCTTTATTTCAGCTCATAAATGTTTGTTCTATAAATTCTTAAATCCATGGCAGAGAAGGCGAATGAAACAAGCTCACTAGCAGTGGCTAAATTTATTGATTTAACTTTTTAATTGAACATAAGAATATTCTTTAACGTAATCCAAAACCAGGTTTTTAAGGTGTTTAATTAATCAGCATATAGATGAAAATAGGCAAGAATTAAGAAGTGCTGAATTATTCTGAGAATGAATACTATTTTTTTCCAGAAACATTACATTTTTTGCTTTGCTAGCTGAATGTGGATTTTGAAATAGACTCAATTCTTACAGACCTGCATTTGAGGTTTAGAAAAGTATAAACTCTGGTCTCAGACCATCTTCTTGCATCACACAGTGATTCCTCAACAAGTGAAGAGCCACCTCGAGGGACTCTCCAGACCCATTTCCTGTGATTATGGGTTCAGTTATCCTATGCACCACTAGCAGTTATCTCCAAAACCTAGGAAAGTTTATTCTAATTCTTAGTTTCAGATGAGAAGGTATATAGGGGGCATCCAGAAAAGATAAAAAGCCAAAGTGGTGAGGTGGATCTGACATGACTTTGTAGGTATTTGCACTTTAGTAAATTTAGTAAATTCCCAATTATATTCACCCAAAGCCTTTTGGGGAGACAAAGACATCGTTGCCACATGTAGAGTGGGAGTGTTTATGGAGCTCCAGCCCCATCCCTCCTCAGTGACCCTCAGTGCTGCCTGCGATGCAGATAGGACATTTAGAAGCAGAACCTTTTGTTCTCGGAGAGAAAAGACTACAGCAAATCCTAATCCTTTGTTTTTGGCATCACAAGAGTATCCACAGCAACTAAATGTGATGTGATACAGAAAGGAATGTGACTTCAAGTGCCAGCAGCTGGTGAATGCCTGAGGTGCAAAATTTGTGTTGTCATGTGGATACCCCCAGCAATGCCATATGCATGAAGCAAATGAAATACACACATCTGAAATATGCACTGGAAAAGGCTGGGTTTTGGCAAATGTTATTTCTGCCTCAAACTTCAGTCTTTAGTCACTTTAGTCACCCCAACAAAATACTTTGAGGGAGTTAAGATGGCAACTAAGTGCTCGGTGCACCTCTGTCAGTTACTGAATGGCTATTTATTTAAAATAGTATATTTTAAATAGGAGATATAAGTAACCACATGAATTTTCTGCATTTCCCATTGTGTTTTCAGAGTTCATTTATTATCTGTGTTGAATAAACAATGCAGATGAGAAAACCAAGGATAAACCCAAAGTGTGGAGAGCAGTAAAATGCTTACAAGTTGGCCCTAGAATTCTGGATTTGGGAAAGTTCTTTTCCCAGACTCACCTCAGATTTCCCTTAAGAGTATGACAAAGACCTTTTTGTTGTGTCTTTAGAATACCTAGCACAATGGGGCCCTGATCCATGACTGCAGCCTCTGGGCATTGCCACAGTACAAACAAATAACAATAGCTTTTGCAGCCAAAGACATTGCTGAGAATTGCTTAGTAGGCAAGCAAGCTTCTTATAGAAGTGTGTGCTCTGAGCACTTGCTCAGTTCATAGAGCCTGGGTTTTCAGAGCACTCTTTGTTGAAAAAAGCAACTGTTGGAAATATCCTCTTGACCCTGAATCAAGGCCCTGAATCAGGGCCAAGAAGACAGAAGATATTAGAGCCACTTTTCTGTACATATTACATCACTGAGAGAGTCTTCCAGGATGGGAGTTTGGGGTGTGTTTGACCAAGGCCTGCTCCAGTGTCACAGCCTTTATGTAAAACACCCATGGAGTAAACACTTAGTAGGAAATAATTACACTACACATCTACCTATTTATGTAGCGCATAAAAGGCACAACTGGGAAAAAAAAATCTGCCCTCTCAGGCATTGGGCTGGTACAATGAAAACCTGTACCTGTTTTCTGGCTCTGGCACAGATATTTGCATGCCATTTGGAAATTCTCATCTTTCTTTTACTCCTTAAAACATTAAAACAAAAGGAAAACAAGAATACTTCTGCTGCCTCACAGGCATCATAAAGATTTCCAGGCACTCTCAAATATTCAGATGCTGTGTGATGAAGCCAGGGAGATATGTAGATATTTAGACAAAACTATGACTGAATTTGGGATGAGAATTCAAGCTGAAGTTATACAGAAAATAATTCTTGGGTTGCATTGTTCCACTGCATTTTTCCACCTAAATATGGGTGGGTCTGGCTTCAAAAATATTTCAGCCTTTCATAAATTCCCCAGTTCCACTGAATTTTGAATTTCTTGAATAGTTAGAAGTCAGTGCCAGTTTTAATGTGTACAGATTGTGTGAAAGCTGAGCAATAATCTTGACTTTTGAAACATACGGCTCTCTTTCTGTGTCTAGGCCTATTACCACAGGGAGAATATCCAACATATACTTTCCAGATCATTAGGCATATTACACCAAGTGTAACACAAGTATTTTAGTTAAATTATATCAGTAAAGCCCCTTTCTGGAGTGCCTTTGCTACTGACTGTGAGCCAACACAGACAGGGTAGGGCTGCACTTCAGTTTTGTCAGTTTTTCATGTGAACAAAACTCTGCCTTGATACTAGATTTTAGACCATGACTCTTGCTTATTTCTATCCAGAACAAAGTCTGTAGACAAAGTCAATATATTTTATCAGATTAACTAGCAGCCAAGTTTTCAGCCACACAGGTCATTCTTCATACTTCTTTTTTCATTCTCTGCCACTGTAGGCCTCACCTGATTTAGTAATTTCTTACAGACAAAAAAAAAAGGCTTCTCAGGAAAGTCATTCCCTTTGCTGCATCTGCCATCCACTGGGACAAAATGATGAAAACATGGCAAACATCACTTCCCTATGAAAGAACCACAGAAATGCTGAGATGCAAACGGGCCAGCCTATCCAACAGTGCACACAGGCTCAGCTCTATAACGGGGTAGCACCATCCTTGCTCTAAGCACTGGCTTTTATTTTCTTGCTCAAGAAATTTCTCACATGAAAATCTACGAGCCTTGTTTATTCTGTTCCCTCATACACTGAGAATTTCTTTGAAGCATATGGATATATACAAAACATTTTTTTTCCTCTCTTGCCAAAAAAGACACCAAACAAAACTGTAGTTTTATTCCCAGCATTTAGCTGTTTCCCCAACCATCCAGCAGTTCTTCCTGTCTCCCGATTATTTCTTTCACAATGAAGATATGTTGATTGATTTTTGGGGGGTATTTTGCCTTCCTCTGCAGTTGTCCCTGTCATTTCTGTTCTGCAGAAAACAATCCAGGTGTTTTCAGAATGTTAAGGCAGCATATGGGGACCCTGCTCATCAGCAGAGTTACATCCAACCACAATGGCCATGGGTAGTGGTAGAAGTGGGGAGTTGCAATGGTACTTTTCTTATGAAGGGGGAGCTGCCCCACTGGGCAGTAGAAAGTTCTGGCAGCATTTGTGCCTCTCATACTAGAGGCAGGAGATAAAAAAAGTACAGGAAGAAAGTAAGGATCCAACCTGTCTCTTGAATATAGAATTGAAGGGAACTATGTCTTCCATATAGTCAGTAAAAACTGGCACAAAATGCAGACATTTAGGGGGAGAATTAGAGTGTAAGAGCAGCTTTAGCAGTTTAAAAGACACAGCACAGTTAATGATCTTTTTTCAGTCAGACCCAATTACAACTGTTTACAGAGTCCTTTCTCTTTCCCTCAGAGGCTTTGGCTGAATTCCCATTATTTCCGGGACCAAACCCAATTATGCCACTGACCACAGCATTCTGACTGCTTATTGCAATTCCATGGCAAGGACAGGGAACTCCCAGAAACAAGAAAGGGATTGATTTGCTCCACGCTGTACCTGGAAACAGCTTCCAAAGCAACATGTTATGCCAAATAACTATGCCTCAGAGCAGCCAATTAATTTGTGCAATTCTAGATTACAACTTAGACTATTCGTTATCTTTTCTTTTTGAAAAGTATTTTTTTTCCAGGTAAAAAATATTGACAGTTTCCCCTTGGCTGAAATTTCAGAGTTCTGTATTTTCATTAACACAGTGCTAGGAGGCAATTAAAAGGTGGTGAGTTGGGGGGGAAAGGGTGTTAGGGGTGAAGTAGGATATAACAGGTTAAACTTACAAAGCACTTGTGCATACCAGGGAAACCACCAGTTCTTAGAAAAACTCACGTTATCCCAGGTCTGACCCATCTCAGCAAATGTGCTTACTCACACTGGCAAAAAATGCGTTTGAAATGCACTGTAAGATGATTTATTGACGTATTTCATACCATCACTTCAGTTTAGATCAGCATTCAGACAAGGCTGATCTCTTCTTCTCAAGATTGTTATCAGCTTTGCTGTCATTGTGGAGTACCATAAGATATTAGCAACCAAGGAAAAAACACACAGGACTGAATAGAAATTCTCCCTTGGGAAAAAAAAAAAGTTGAGATCCTATGTGAGGCAGTTCAGAAAGTACAGAGCAAGCACAGCAGCATGTGACAGCTGCAGAAGGAATGCCCTGTGGAACAGGTAGCATTTGAGGAGGGCTTAGTCACAAAAAAGTCAGGTGAGAACTGCAAGAACTAGCCTTTCTAAGTGAGCCCCTTGGTAAACTCTGAAAAGAAGACAGTTTGAGGGACTAGGTTATGAGAAATGCAACTACTGGCTAAAATTAACCCAAATATGTGCAAGCCAGGGGGAAAGTAATTTTCGTTTTTATGCAATGTATAAGAAAGGCATAAAGGTCTTCAAGCACATAGGGCAAGTATGGGAACATTTGATAGTATTCAAGTCTTCTAATCAGATTCAAGAAAATGTCATCACATTGAACATGGATGCTTTTCAGATGGGTGAGAAAATGGGCATTTGCCAATTAACCATATCAGGGACTCTTCCTCCAAATTTTACTGAGCTGAAGTTGACTCTGTGATTTACCTTACAAGGCACAGCACTTTTCAGAAACTATTACTGTCACAAACATGGTCAAGACTGCAGCATCTCAAAATCTAGAGGCATCACACAATTTTAATTTTTCTCCTCTTGAAAGCTGGTCTGACAAAGTTAAACACGAAGACAGAAGCAGGCAATATCTTCTCTTCCATGACTATGTCCCAAAAAAGTTTAAACTGTAACTGGACTATGGAGTATGCATTCTCTTCCACTGGGTTGTTTTGTTGTTTTTTTTCCTTGGGGGAGGAGGTTGTTTGGGGTGTTTCTTAGTTTTTTAGTTACTCATTAGTTAAAGCTCATTTTAGTCACTCAGCACTCACCTCCTTCTATTTTTGTTTGCACACAGAAGCCAATACCGTGCACGGTCCTAGGTCTGGCCCTGATAAAACAATTCAGTCAGCCGAGCCCACGATTCAGGGCTGAATTTCTTGGAAGTCTAGGCCTTCAAGGCCTAATGCTTTAACAATTATTCTTTTTTTTTTCCAGAGATTAGGAAATCCTCTGAAGAACCCTAATCCAACTAAACATGTAAGTAGGTGCCCTACTTTCAACATGAGTTCCTTTGTTGAGTGGAACAAAGAAATACATAGGAGAGTATACTTGAAGGCCAGGAAAGAAACCTGAAAGATGAAGCAGAAATAAGGTGCAAGATACTGATTCCTACTTGCACATGAAAAGTATTCATTCACTACAAGTTTCTAAAATTTCTTCGTTAATAAGCAGCACTGAAAAGAAAAAATATAAATACACAATGACTTTCTATTGGCTCTTGGATTTAGTTGAAGTAGCTCTCACAGAAATCTGAAAAGAACAAAGCCAGTCATTCTTTGATGAATTCACACCCTTTTTTCCAAAGGGAAGCTGCAGTTTGTATAAATAATAGGCATTTATTTTCTCTGGCCTGATTTTGAGGATATCTAGTAGGCACAGGAATATTGTCATCATTGTGATCAATAATGACAGCAGCACATCAGTTCACAGGTAATATCACTGAGGTAGTGAACTGCTACAGCCTAAAGTACAGTACTGCTGACCTGGATGGTCTTGTGCATTCCACAATTACATGATATGTGGCCAAGTATTTTGTCACATGGAACTGCTTGAGATGGAAAAATATAAATGCCCCTTCTCACAGGGTAGAGAACTGGATATTAGTCCACTCTACAGCTGTTCCTAAGCAAAAATCAAAGCTCTTCATGCTGTAACATTCCCCCAAGTGACTATCTGCAAGTGATAAGTCTTACCTGCTTTCTCCACATCAGGAGAATCTGTCCACATCTGTCACATCTGTGACCTGCCTTTCCTTGTCTTTCTGGTCTTCTTTTTCATCACTCCTTTTTGCTTCAGTTAAAAGCAAAGAAATATACACATTTCCTTTCTTCAAGCTTTTGCACATTTTCTGACCAGAGACTCTATGGCTAAAGCAACATTCATGTGCCTCCATAGCTGCAAGGCCAAATACTTTGAAAGAATTTGAAAAGGAAAGACTAACTGTTGTGGTTTAGGAATGTTATTCTCCAATTCAGAGTTCTCAGTGAAACATTCCAAACCACGCACTGCTAGTTCACCCTCCACCTCCCCATCCTCCTCCCACTGTGGTGGGCTGGAGAGGAGAATTGGAGGCACAAAAGGTAAAGATCACAGGTTGAGTTAAGAATAATTGACTGGAAACATCAATGAGATACAAAAATGAACTGTTGCAGCAAAAATATGAATAATAGAGTGTACAAGAGAGGCAAACAATTAACACACGAGTGCTCACTAGATGGAAACTGGCAATGCCCAACTGCTCCACCACGCATCCTGAGCGGAAGGGACCTCTTCTCAGCCACCCTCTGCACATGGCGTGGGGTTGTAAAGAATAACCTCAGGGTCTTAGCCATGCCTCCTGGCTACTGCAAAAATTAACTTTGTACTGGCTGCAACCAGGACACAGATGAAGAGGAGATGCATCTTTCCAGCTCAAGGGCATTGGTAATTAGTTGATAGACTGATACTAGCAGTGTCAGTTATTTTATGTACCTTCTGTTCTTTAGACAGTATTATAAAATCGTGGCTGTTACTAATAGCTATGGTTTGTTTGTTTTTGTGTCTAGGTCTTTGTAATTTAGGGATGTTTACCCCTAACTTTATCTCTCATCCATTGCTCTAGTGCTGTTTTACTCATCTCCTGTCAGGAACATCTTCTAATACCACATTACTGCTTCCCTGTCTGCCCTCCTTCTCCCTCTCCCTGTAGCTTCTTGAATCTATTTACTTTACACAGTTAAAACCAAGCACAAGCATTTCTATGTTTCAGATGGTTATATTCAATTCTGCTTGCATTTCTGCTTTTCAGAAGCCTTATTAATCTGTTAGGGGCCAATTTTTGGGGCCAATACCAGGCAGGTTCCAGACCGATCATGTCATTTCAGGTCAGAAATATAACAATTCATTTAAAAGACCAGTTCTCACATTAACTGATCTTTATAATAAAGCCCTGAGGTAATGAAAGACCACAAAACCAAATATTAATTCAACACGAGACAATGGGTCACTTCAGGTTTAGTTACTATTAAGATACTATATTTATTCTTCAAACCCCTATACATACAGTGGAACTTGTTTTTCATGTACGCTGCAGAATTTGTGTTGTATGTGTTGAAAGACTTTTTTTTCTTCCTGGTAGTGGGGAATCTGTGTTATTTGCACATTGCAAAACTTGTTCCACAGGTATGTTGTGAAATTTTATTGGGTATTTCACAGTTTGTGATTGAAGACATGTAAAAGCTGTCCAGCTCAGCTTTGTGTTTTACTGATTTATGAGTACTGCATAAATGTGATTTGTTGCTTGGTTTTCCTGGGATGCAAGGCTAATACTATCATTTAAAAAGTCAACACTAACTTACACTTTCCTTTATGACCCTGGAAGAATTGTTAAAGCACAAACTGTATATCTGTGTGTATTCTTTAGCATGGAGTAGAGTAGCATTCAACCCTAGTTGCCTTCAATGGGTGTTTATGAATTTGAATTTATTGGAAGTAAAATTCCCACTTGCTTTTATAGAAATATGTAGATTTTTTTAATACTATTGAAAGGGTAACTCCAGGAATTGTCTGAATACCATGTATTCTGAATAGGCAGTGACCACCAAGTCAGTGAGTTTCACACAGCACAGCAAACTGACATGTATTGTATCTGAGTGTATAGCCCAAAAATATATAGGGACCAGGATACTAGAAATGCTGCAAAGGAACCTCAGTGAAAGTGAAAGCATCTGTTCCTCTGCATGAACACTTAGGCCTATATTTATTTTCCAAACACAGTAAATCATGCCAACCATCTCTAAGCGTCCCGTGCTCCCTTTCTCCTTGCATGTGACAAGAGTGCTCATGTTTTCTTACTTAGGAAAACTTGGACCATTCTGTAGTTGAAGGTGAAATATGTCTAAGAACAGTAGGATTACTAAAAGTGTCAAGAGGGAGTCACTATGCTACTTAAAGGAATCTGTCTAAATTATTTGTCTTTGTCTCTATTTTTGTGTGTAAAATACAACAAAAAAGGATAAGAGCTGATGACCCACCCATCCCTTTTTTCTGCAGTTCCAAGCAAGTCTAAGCTCTAGGCAATTAGAATCTCTCAGCTTTATTTTAAAATTACTACACATTCAATTTTTTTTGTGCTAAATCATTTCAGTGATTGAATTAACAGCCTTCTCAGTTTCATAGGCTGCTATACCTCTAGTCAAAGTATAAGAAACCTAGTATAATTAATGTCTCCCTTTCACCATTTAGTTTAAAGAACTGGGCTTGTAACAGAGCCATTTTACCATGCTCACACTCCAACTGCAGTCCATTATTGTTAATATCTGGATCACTTTACAAATGCAAACTATTACAATTATTCATGTCAGAAATGGTTTCTACATTTCTCAGTCTCATTTGGAGCCAAACAGGAGCACCGAAATACTACAGGAAATGTTTTCTTTGTAGCACATTTGGGCATATACCAAAAAGTTAATTTTAGGAGCATTAGGTTCTTTATAAAGCAGGCAAGCTATTGTATTCTCCTTCACCAAAAAAGAGCTGGAGTTTCCATGAGATTTGTCTGCTTCTGTGCTACTGACAAAAAGGTAATTTACATGAGGAGAAAAAAAAATGAAGGTGTATCTAAACTGGCTCGCCTTCCAGAAATTAGTATTTTACCTTACATCGTCAATTTTCCTATATAGAGATCCCTGAATAAAGTTGAGGGAAGGTTCAAAAGAGGCAGGCAAAACCAGACATGACTTCTGTGGCATCCATTGCATCTCCATTGCACTGGCACCACAGTAGGGGTGTTCTTTGCCCAGCACTTAGAAAAGCATTGAAGCTGAAGGTTAGGAAAGTGCTCTCCACTCGGCTGTGGAAGGGAAGGAAGGATGGCCACTACCTGCAAGCACTAATTTAAAATCACGAGCATACCTTGTTTCACGATTTCAAAAAGCTAACTGTGAATGGCAAAATTTCTTTCCTTTTATCACCAGCCTCTAAGTTTGCACTCCTAGGAAGCAGTGGCGGCCAGCCATGCGTCGAGAAACCTCGCGCTGTCCTCGGCTACGCCAGGTCACAGCAGGCAGGAAACCGTGCTGGGCTGTCTGAACCATGACTGCTTCAGGTCACTGGCTATTTGACTTGCACATACCTGAAGTAATGTGTGCAGCATTATAATCACCCTTCTCAAATGAGTGCGTTTTTTTCCTCCCCATGCATGCATTCCCAGAGGAACCAAGCCTTTTTCTCAGTATGTACATAAGATCTGATGCCAATACCTGAAAGATGATGAGCAAGAAGATATTACTGCTTAGTTTCAACAGAAGAAACTATTGTTTAGTCAGCAAATGGATAATTATCTTCAAATTAATCAAAGGGATCTTGAATCTGAAGAGGATTTACTTTAGAACAGAAAAGTGTTGGGAAATAAAGCCAATTTCCTCCCCACCCAAACTTTTCTGTTTTTCTCAGACTGAACCAGAAATAATTCATTTTGAAAGTTCAGAAATAGTTGATGAACTCTTGCTTCTTCCAGCTCTTCAGTGTTGTGTCTGTACTTCTGGGTTCCAGATAAATCTGGAAGTAAATGTGAAGTAATAGTCTTATGGCATTTTGGCAGGAACCTCTGGAAACCTCACAAAATAATTTTTTCCAGATTCAAAGCTGATTTTAAAAGAGCATAACTTCAGCTATTTAAGAAATACATTCTTTCTGTCAGAAAACTTACTTTTTTATTTGCCAGTAGGCATGATTAAACCACTTAATTAAAAAAGCCATGAAAAGACACTATACAAAAATCAAATAAAAAAATTGATGAAGACAGCTCCAAGGTAAAAATGAGACTAGTTCAATGTAGAGGACATTCAGATACAGAAGTAGAACCTATGTTAGGGTCTTTCTTCCAGTGTGAATCTCAACCAAACAATCTTTACAATTGTCCCTATCCCACCAGTTAATGTATTAGTCTAGCCATGGATATTATATATATTGTCAGCACATACATAAACTTCAGTTGCTGTCACACCAGAATCTGCTTCCACCAGCAAACCCAGCTTTGAAAACCAAGTATGTATAAGGAGGTTGTCTCTTTGGGTGACAGAGAACACTTTTTGCTGGAATAAAGAGGCCACAGGTTTCACAGTGAAAGAGACAGTTATGTAGCAATAATAATCTCATAGAGTGGCAAAGTAGAAGGGCTTCATGTCATGCTATCTGCTGTCCACCGACCACAGTGCCTGTTCCTCATTTCTTTGGACAGGGAACAAAGACAGCTTGATGGTGGCTCACTCTATACATTATTCTTCAAGATGATACAGGCATTTATGTTCTCTGTGGCTCATACTACCATGTGTAAATTCAACATGATATAAATGTACATGTTTCTAAAAATCTGCAAACCTCCACATTTATATATATGCTGGGGCTACATGTATTTTTACATTGAAAAACCACAAGCACATAGGTTTTTATTGATCATTAATATTAATTTTGCTAAGTGAAAATCAAATTCTGCAAAATGTATTTTGACACGTATAGTGCCTTGATTTTCTGCTAATTTCAATACTCATTGTCTGTTGTTACTGTTCCAGAACTAAAACAGCTCTTAAAATCATGGCTTTGTTAAAGACCAGGAGAGTTTAGTCTGGCTCAGTGCTTAAAAAACATCATTTTCTGGTAAGATCTGATTGGTTTTTCCCAAAATTTTTCCATTGCTTTATTTCTGAGTATTTAAACACATGTAGATTGATTTGACCCTGCTTCTTACAGAGCCCCGAAATGTTATGCAACAGTAACACAAATCAATATCAAAGCTGTGTTCTGTGACACTGAACATTCATTCTTTCACTGGATTTGCACAAAATTCTACCACAGAAAGCCTGAGCAAGAGGAAAGCATTTGCTTATCCATGGAAAAGGGATACACTGCACAGCACTGCTTTGGAGCAGCACCACAACTCATTTTACATGGTCACTTCAAACAAATCCTTTCCAAATGAAAAATCACTGCAGTGCTGCAGGACCCAACACACTGATCTCTGACCACAGATGATGCTTGGGAACAGAATTAATTTTGTCTTCTCACAAAGGTGTGCTCCTAAGTAAGAGCCCTCTTGACCTATACATCAGAAAGACAGAAAACTTAAATCAGAATCACACTACACTGGCAAAAATGCAGATTCATATTTTTAAGCCATTCAAAGCAAAATTGCAAGACATGTTTACAGGAGCCTGGATGCCAGCTTATATTTCCAAGTTTCATATTCAGATATTTGATCCAATTTTCAAAAACCAGTATTCGAGAATAATGCTCACATGATGAAATGTTCAAAACAATAAACCTGCTTTTCTGAAAGTGAAACAACACAAAGGCACCTGTGCCTTCATAGTCCTTCTCAGGGCTAAACGTACATGAGGAAATGCAGAGGAGTGACTTAAAAGCACATCTGCTTCTATATATATAACATACAAACAGTACATTTGCCAGAAGGCTGACATTAAGGATCACGAAGGACATATCCCAAAATGCACCAGGCAGAGACTGCAGAAGGATCCTAAGGACCCTTGTAATAAATAAGACATTAAGCAAATTCAGTGTCTATAGCTTGCTGGTGAAAGCTGCTGAAATTATTATTCATGCTGGAAGTTCACCTAACAATAATCTACTATGTGCAGTGTTTGCAGAGAAGGCAGAGGTGCATGGATAAAAATAGGTACCCTGAAATTCTCTACAGCTGTGTAACTCTTTAATCTCCTCAACAAAATGTCAGCTATGGTATATAATCACAAAAATGCATGTGTACATTGGTGTAAGCACACAAATAAACTTCCAGTTCCAAGACCTGAGTGAGCTGATTCACCCTCCTACTGGGGAAATGAGCATACTCGTGCTTAAATCTTCTCCTGTGGGGAGAGGTCCTGGTTCCAGCCAGGACAGTTAATTTTTTGCAGTAGTCAAAAGGGGCTATGGCCAGAACATGGAGGTTATCCTGTACCACCTCACATCATTGCTGGGGTGGGGAAAAGGGGCTTCCTCAGAGAAGGAGTTGCTGCCAGGGAGCAGTGGGGTAATGCTGGTTCCAAACCAGAGAGGTTGGGTAAAGCTCTTTCTGAGCTGGAGGGAGCAGTGGGGCTGGCCTGGCAGGGGGAGCAGACAGGTGTTGGCTATTGTTGGGAGTTTCAGGGATGAGCAATAATGTTTATTTTCATGTACCCTCTATTTTGTCTCTGTTAATGTTCATTTTCTTCTCTCGCTACTGTTTCCAGTAAATTGTTCTTATCTCAACCCATGACCTTTATCTTTTATGCCTCCAATTCTCCTCTCCATTCTGCCACAGAGGACGGTGAGGGGAAGGGTGGAAGGAGAGAAGTGTGTGGCTTGGAGTGATTTCAGAGAAGATGCTACATTAGAGAATATCATTCCTGAGCCATCATGTTCACCATGAGTGCACAGCACAGCTGGAAGGGGCAGCTTGTGCCCTAGACAGCCACAGAAGAAGGGTCTGTCCTCTTCTTACTGAACCATACTGGCAAAGGGTCACTGTACTCCATCGTCTTCTGTTCCTAGCAAGGCATCATGACCAAAAGGCAGTTTCCCAGGCCTCAACCCTCCCCCAGAATGACAAAGAGGATGTTCCTACCATTCCCCTCATCCCAAAATTATTTACTGTAATTTCCCCTTTCTTACTAACCAGACTCTTCCCAGAAGTGAACACTTAAGTTATGTAAAAAGCTATGACATGAAGCTACAGACTCTTTTGGTAAATCCTTCTCTTTTGTTATCTTAAGCCCATACGGGTCATCAGTGACAATCCAGTGTAGTCATTCAGTTGTCTCTTCCATCTCTCTTTACAGTGAATTGCTGAAAAGACTTGCTTCTACAAAGGGACACCAAATACAGACAAAACATCCTAAAAGCAGCAAGTCCCTAAAAAAAAATTTTAAAAAGCAAGCACCTTAGATGCAGTTGGTGCAAAACTGCTGGCTGAAATATTTTTCACTCAAAGTCCATGCAAAGCCAACGCTCTAAAACAGGAGTGTGGAAGGACAGCTCACTGCAAGTGATTTCTGCAGGCAGCCTAATTGCCTGGGCTAAGCAGGGACAAGTGCACGTGCCTGCCTGACTTCAGTGTACAAAACATGATTGGGAAGAACATTTGGTCAGGAATTAAATTTTGGCAATTTCTTGTGTCCACAGAAAAGAACAGAATTTGAGGACTTTGGTCCTGACCTCTGGGTCAATACCCATAGGTGGCCTGGACTGAAGCACCTCAGTGAAGTTATGAGATTTATTTTCTTTCTGGATGTGTGTGGGGGTGTGTTGGGGGCGGGAGTAGGAGGAGAGGGTCATGTGTGCTTGCAACGCTTCGTAAGGAACTTTTTGAAGTGAAGAGCATTTTTGCATTGACTTCAACAATGAATATTGAATTGGTTTTCTAATAAGATACAGGACATAACTCTCAGGCATGTTTGTGTTTTCAAAAACTGCTTTCCTCAACTACACAGTAGTTGTGTTTTTAATTATTTTTCTTTTCCCCTAAACAGAAGACAGAAGGTTAAACACTGATAATGATATGACTCCAGCCATTGAGGCACCGGTGTTTGTCATTTAATCCACCTCTGTGTGGTGATTTTTATGGGAACTCTCTTTATGGCTAGCACTCCATCCTTAATAAAATGGACAGAACATTTACTCATTAGAGCACATTCCTTCAGAGAAGAGAAACAGTGGGAGGAAAGAGATTAACAGATTATGTAACCAGAACCAATTAAAGGCAATATCCTAAATTATTTAAATCATAGGGCTCTTTGGCATTAGCATGATTTGGTCTGTGATGCCAATCCAACTTTCCATTGCATTTTTCCTTTTCCATCCTCTTAAAGTAAGCATCCACATCAGAATACCCTCTTAGAGGTCTACTGGACCTTTTCATATTGATCCAGGAAGCTATGCACAATGTGTGAGTTGAAGGCATGATATACTTCTGAGGCTGTTCACATCCACATTGCTTTTTTCTCTACATATTTCAATGAAATCTGTCTCCCTGCAGCTAACAAATTCAAATCACATCAGCCCTCGCTTTACTAACAATGAAGCTTAAACTTTGCAGCTGTTTAAGTGCACCAAGCATAAGCTAAGGACTTCATATTCATGAGCATATTGCACAGAACTGAAAGAGCACTGAACCTTTTCAGGTTCAGCAGAATGTGCTGAACCCCACTGTGCCTTCACTCTTGCTCACGCAAGTGCAGTGGAAACACTGGTAACCAAAAGGAATTGAGGCTCTAGTTTTGTTTTTCAGTACAAGAAATCAGATTTCACCAGAAATCTCAGAGCTTCTTATATCTCAGAGCTTCCTACAGAGCAATTTCTTTGCTCTGGGTGGTAAAAGTAGAAATTGTGGTGTTTGCCTCACCTGCTGATTATTTACAAGGTTATAAAAAATTGGCAGGTAGAAAAATGTCAGCAGGTGTGTCTGCCATTCAGACCTCATCATCCATGACTGTCTCGGTCCATTTGAGCTGCTCCTCATATGCTGGGAGTTTTGAGGTTAGAGCACTCGTAAATGGCCCCATTTGTGTTCTACACTAGAACTCTGTTGGTCTCAGGTAATTTGTACTCTCCTGTTCAGTCATTAAAACTGTGCCTTTCTTAAATTACAAACTCTGCAAATAGTTTTGATATTTTCTTCATAAAAATATTTTCTTATCGTGTACATGCTTTAGCAAAGAATTACTGTTTTTCCCTTCAGGCTCTGTAATGGCATACATCACTTGCACAGCAACTTCCTGCCTGTTCTGATACTCAGCCACAAACCAGAATTTGCATTAGGGCTCTTACACTGTAATTCTATTCTGCATCATTTTATGTAATTTTGCAATTTATTTTTTTTATCAGAGTTTTTGTAACAATATAAATTAAACTCACAAAACTGTTCGGAAAAATTGTTCTCTACTGAGTAGCAGAGGAGTATTTATAATTATTTTCTCTGATTTTTTCTATTATCTGTTCTATAAGTGCAAGTTGCCTAATCTCCAGGGATGAACTGATCTGCAGATGTGTGTGTCAGTAGTTGAGTGTTTTTCAAAAGGCATATTTTTACATTGGCTTAAGTTATAAGGAGGTGGCAATTCAACTTTTCCAAATAATGTGCTCTTTCAAGATAATTCAAGATAGGAACTCCACAGATACAATAAATAACGATGTCATTGTGGAAGCTGGTGCTTCATCCAACGTCTGAACCCATGGAAGAGAACAAGAAAATTCTGGCAAAGAAAGATGAATCTACCTCTACTTCTACCATGCCATAGCTATTTAGCTACAGAAAATTTCTCTTCAGGAGAAATCAAACAGGGATGGTGACTACCATGAAATTCACTGTGAGAAGGACTAATAGAAGAAAACACCTGCCAAGAAAACAAGATTTACCCTGAGACCTATTAACTTCTCTTCACAGTCCTGTTGTTGCTTCCCCTTATATCAGTAAAACCACATTTCCTCAAAGTTACCTAAGGAACCCTAAACATGGGGCAAAAAATACTTCATCCACTAACATGTAATTACTCTTTCTGACATTGCAATAGTTTGATTAAACTATTAATAGTAAAAACTATTAATAGTAAAACATTGTTTATAAATCAGGATGTTTTTCAGCATTAAAGCAGTAAAGGAGAGCCAAAACAACATTTCTTCTCCTTTTAGGTGAGCAAAAAGCACTTATGATGAATTATCGGCCTTTAAATTTTTTAAAAATCTTGACTTTTACATTTTGACTATTTTATATTTTAGTACAAACAAAAGAAACAACAGCAAAACAAAAATGAACCCTACAACTTTCCAATCTCAAAATAAACACAAGGAGCTCAAGATACTATGTCACCTTGGCTACCATAACATAGTAAATAATGGGTTGGTCTTGCTCCCAAACAGGGTAATGATGGCATTTCATTCTACTCCAGTGGGAAAAGAACAGGGGTATACTCCAGCTATTCTGAGAAATTAATTGGTACAAGTCCTCCCAATTTCAGGAGCTCATTAACTGTTCTTAGTCCTAAATGAGTTGGACATTCCAGAAACATCCTTTCCTTTCACCTTTGTTAAACCTAGTGGCACTGTTCATGATATTTATTTCAGAGCTGATGAAACCCATTTAAAATAGCTTACTAAAACATGTGCACCTTTCTTCAAAGCTAATGGTTATTGCTTGCCCTAGTTTAAAAACTGGCTCTTCATCAAAGACATTTCTTAAAATTTCTGTGTATTATTCAAACTTGTCCTTGCTCTGATGCATTTAATTAGGGAAATGTTTGACTGGCCCCAGATGCATGTGATAAAAATCCATGTACATATAAACATTTTTATTTAAATGCTGTGACTTTTAAAAGGTTGGCTGCGGGAGAATGTATTCAATGAAGTAGTAACCTTAGATGGGCACTGCTTAAACTATCATTCACAGGCTGTGGGTGACATCAGACCCTGTCACTTCACCAGCAGGATGGATTTTTTAATTTTTAAATGTTTTAGGAGAAGAACAGTCTAATGGATGTAGTCACTACATCTAGGGACCCAGTGAAGCCTTATGTCAGCCATATGTTCTATGAAACATATTTGCTGCTCTTTTTACATTTTTCTTTATTCCGGTAGTATAAATATAAGGAGAGTGTTGGTGTTGCTAAAGTCAATGAAAAGACAAGACCTGCATAAAACAGGCACTGAACTAAGCATGTGCTCCTGTTTTTACATTCAGCAGTCTGAGACTGGAAAACAGGTCCAAGAGGGAAGGGAGAACTCATGCATTCTTTCTTTTTCTCTCTGTGGGTCTGACACTGTGCCAGGGGGCTTGGGTTCATTCCAGGGGTGGGTTCCTCACCATGTTCTCCACTTGCAGGTTTACTCAGAAGTGGTCCGGCTTGGATGAGCAGAGTACTGCTGAGCAGATAGTACCAAATTAATTAAAAATTGAATCTAATAGAACCACCGTGGCCAGAGCTGGTTTCACCATGACCACACAGAGGAAAGACAGCACAGAGCTAAAATTTTTTGGTCAGTGGGAGCCCCCAGTGCTTGGTACCAGGGCTGGACTCTGGAGCTCCTCATCAAACCAGGCTGCACAGCTGAGGAAGAGTGGTGCAGACAAACACATCCCAGTGGACTTCACTTTAAACCTATTTGGGTTTACAAGTGGATTTTAAGAGGCTCAGACTTGCTCTATGACAGTTTTCAGCTTCATTTCAGATAGTTGCAGCTGAGAACCCTGAAGCTGGCCAAATTTCCAGTGAAACTATTTGTTAGTTTTCAGTTTATCACACAGATGATATACATGGTTATCATGTTTCTTGTGGGTTTTTGCTTTCCTCCACACTCCATAAAAATATTTTATATTTATTCCAAAATGTTTGCAATGCCTGACTGTTTGCAAGTTGAGAAGAGTTGTCTTCAAAATGTGACATAAGAACTTATGCTTCTATTTATTTAAGTCGTTAAAAAAAAATCCCTGGCTTTTGCTCAAGCCATAAATGTTTCTCTCAAGGAAGGATTTATAATACTCAAACCCAACACATTTTGCAGCTACTGACACCTACAGAAACCTACACATAGTTCTTGTGGGGTACATTATTTGGTAGTTATTGTGTTTTATGATTTCTGACTTGGCACACCGTCTCTGGTGCATTTAACTGTCTAAATAAAAGAAAGTGTAGGGACTATGGGAAGCAGCAGTAGGGATGTGAATAAGATCCAGAACCTTCAAGAACTAAGAGACAAAGATATCAGTATCTCAGACTGGGTGGGCAGAATGTAACAGATGAGGGTCCATCTGCCCAGAGACTAAGAGGTGATGCAGAACTTGGGGAGAATGGCAGGGAGCAGAATGCCAGGCTGGTTCTGAAAGATGGAGAAGTAAAAGGCAAAGAAAAGGCTACACTGGAGAATGGGTTATAATTGAGCCTTTGGATACTGGCCACAATCTAAACAGTCAGTTCAAGAGAGTCAAGTTGAATTGGTTCAAGCACAGATGACAGAACAAAAAGTCACAAAGGAACAGTGCTTGGTGCTCTGCAAACACATACAACTTTCCTTCCTTGGGAGCTGACAGAGAATTTAAGACAGAAAATATAGCTCAGGCCTATCCAGTAGTTGATGATACTTTCAACTATAAATAAATGAAGTAGAGCTGTTAGAGAAAATGTTTCAGAAAGTAACTCAAATAAATTTTACTGCACTTGTGTACATTATTTACATGTATGAGATTTCTAGTCTGGCCTTACCTCAGCCATAACCCATGCCAAGAGAGTACAGTGATTTCACAACTATAAGGCGCACCTTAAAGCCTAAAACTGTGAAACCTGGAAGTGCGCCTCATAATCTGGTGTACCTTATATATGGACAAAGTTTGGAAATTTGCTGACAACCCAGAAGTGCAAGCCAAGCCACAAGAG
Source organism: Sialia sialis (assembly GCA_009812075.1). Lineage (NCBI taxonomy): Eukaryota > Metazoa > Chordata > Aves > Passeriformes > Turdidae > Sialia > Sialia sialis. The sequence goes on along the minus strand of VRYO01001269.1, from coordinate 5,349,135 downwards.
CCACGTGCCGTGCTGCAAGAGCTGCGCCAGCCTCGGCTGCAGCGTGCGGGAGAACGGCTGGCAGGAGCGCCGGGGCCCGCAGCACCGGGAGGGCACCTGGGACTGCATTTAAAGGCTACGCCGATCCATGAAAAATATTTGCTAATTGAGCACCTGCCAGTAAACCCCGCAATCAGGCGATTCCAGTACTAATTCATTACTTTGTTGCCTGTGGATCCTCACTGTAAAGAATAAAAGTGTGCCTTGTAGTCTGGTGTGCCTTATATATGGACAAAGTTTGGGAAATTGCCGACAACCCAGAAGTGTGCTTTATAATCCGGTGTGCCTTATAGTTGTGAAATTATTGTATATGCCTTATATGATGGCTTGCTTTCATATTCCTAGCAAATTCCAAACTCCTCTTCAGATCAAGGGCAACCTGGGCATGGGAGAAACACAGGACTGGATCTTTGCTTGCAAATCATGCAGGGCTATGTTGATCACAAGTGTATTAATTCACAAATTAGAGGGAGAATAAATACCACAGAAAGAGGACTTGAACAATTTTTCTTTGTTCCCTACAAAATCAGGTTTGTTCTAATTTGGGTAACAAATGTAGAGCAATGTAGAGCAATAAAGGAGACCTCTGAGCCATTTCACACCACTGTATTTCTCCTTCTAAAGTAAATCAGCTGTTATGAACATTTGTCTGTAGGATGGGTAATGAAGTAGAAAGAGTCAAAAGTAATATTAAAGGAAGGGGGAAAACTGTCAGCTGTAGCATGGCTGATAAAGTTACTTTTCAGATGTTTAGAAGAGCCAAGGATGTGCTCTGATGCATTTTAATACATAGCAGAGACCTATTTTATAGCCTAATCTAATTTGATGGAGTTATTCAGCTTAGTTTGGGCCAGTCACAATAGCATATCTCATGGAAAGCAGCATCTGGCTCAATATGATAGAACTCCCACCGTAACAAATAATTTAATGAATGCTCACCACTCCCAGAGGTGCTTAAATTACATAAGCAGATTAAAACACATTTAAACCTGTTAGTGTGCCAGTCCTGAAACACTATTACAAACCAGCTGAAAATTCTGCAGAAGTACATCTTCTCAGATGCCACAGTTCTGATTGTGCCATTTTTTTCCTGTTTCCAGCATTGCATTTGTTGCCTGGAGCACTGTGTGCTTCTAGAAGGGAGAGCTGATGGTGAGGCAGAGATCTTGTGTGTTACTTTTCCACCCATTTACTAAATGGTCTCCATAAAGAGTGAGCCAGACTGTCAGCTGATGCACAGATTGGGACAGATCTACTGAGACCAGCTGAAGCCTTTCCAGTTCACACCATGTGAGAACAGGGTGGTCCATTTCTTCTGATACTTAAAAAATATTTTATCCTTTATCATAGTTCAACAGATCTCAACTGAAATTATCACAATCACTTTTTTACCTCACTACTGTTAGTTTCACAGCATTTTTAAATTGGAAAAGTAGCCTGGGGAAGAGGTAGATCAAGTAGCTTGATCCAAAAAAACCTCAAAAAAATGAAAAACACTCAGCCTCACATCTGGAAACAGATCCATTGATAAAATTTTAATGACAATGTAACTATACTTCTTTTATACTAGGTTTTTGTCTCTAAGTGTGAGGTGGTTTTTGAGTGCACCCCTCACAGAGACTGTAAGCTATATACATCCAAGCTTCCTTTGCCACAACCAGTAGCTGTTGCATACTTCACCCTTACCCTAAGTGGTCTCCCAGGCTGCCAGTTTAGACATGTGTCCAACTTCCCAATCATTCCTGCTGCCTTCTGTTGGTTGTTTACATTGCATAAATACCAAACTCCTTCCCAGCCCCACATTTAGCTCTGGAAGTGCTTTGTAACCCATGAAGGCTAATTTCATCTCACATCTGGCTGGACACATAAAGGAGTAGCCTACAGAGAATGAGTGATAGGAACAATTTCCCTAAATACAATTAATAAAATAATTGAAAGGGAGAAGCAAAACAAATTTTCCTATTAAAATAAAAAAAGTATGTTTTATGGGATAGAGCAACATGAAGAAATAAGCAAAGGCAACATGAAGAAATAAGCAAAGGTGTCAAAGGAAAAGATTAAGAAGAAGCAGCAGTTGCATAAAACATGCTATTGCTACTGCTTCTACATGAAACAGGTGTCACAGCTTTTCTATTACAACCCTCCCACCAGCTTTCTCTTCTCCCACAGTGCTTTCCTGTAAGCAATGGAAAACCAGGAGAGTCACACAAAGTGATAAAAATGCTGATTCAGTTTGAGCCATCCATGAACGTTTCTAAATTTGCACCATTTACCGGTAGTTCAACTCTTGCTGAGCCATATGGCCACATAAGAAGCCAAAAGGAAAACAGTATTATCTCCAGGCACTCTTTTTATGTTGTGGCTGGATTTGGCAAACAAAAGAGAGAGAAAATATCTGAAGGACAGAAATTTTCAGGAAGTCTTTCCCACATGTAACTCCAGCACCATTAAGATCAGTAAGGATAAAGGTAAAGTGTATTGATTCTCAATCCTGCACCATTTTGATTTTTTTTTAAAATTGCATTAAAGGAACAGAAGCCAAGAAATTTAACACAGGGAAGAGAGAACTTCCCATCTACCCTCTTGTTCAGCATGGGGAAGACAAGACTGAGGAGAGACCTTGGTGTAGTCTACAGCTTCCTCACGAGGGGAAGAGGAGGGGCAGGCAGTGATCTCTCTGTGGTGGCCAGTGACAAAACTCAAGAGAATGGCATGAAACTGAGTTGGGGAGGTTTAGATTGGATAGTAGGAAAATATTCAACCTAAAATATCCAGAGGTGGTGGGCAGTAGAACCGGCTCCTCAGGGAAGTGATCACAGCACCAAGACTGACAGAGCTCAAGAAACATTTGGACAATTTGGGGCACAGAGTGTGGTTCTTGGGGCTGCTCTGTGCAGGGCCAGGAGCTGAACTCGATGATCTTTATGGGTCCTTTCCACATCAGGATATTCTATCTGTCAGCTCCTTCAGAAGCCAGCAAGTCCATGTCTCACCACCAGCTGGAAAGAATTTAGTGATGAATTGTCTCAAATAGTATCCATGGGGCTTAAAGCTCTAACACATGATGAGATTTTAGGATTTAGAACCAGATGAATGCTTTCGTTATTCATAGGTGCACTTCTGATTTACATAAACTAGAAACAAAAATATTAAAGAAAGGGTATAAAACTGGAAGAGTCTTCCTGTGAAAGAGGGTCAGGAGGGTTTAATAAACCCCCATAGGCTGTCTGAACAGGCTACAAGGTTGGTGCTCAGACTGGGTGCCTGATGTAATAAGTTCTCAAAGTCAGTGTTCAGATAGAGAACTGAGGATCATGTCATGTCCTCTCTTCCACCCACTCTTCTGCCCAGTCCCTGCAACTATCAGTGTGTACAAGACCTTGTTATGGCCCATCTTTGCCTTTTTCTACCCAAAATCTGAGGCACATGGATGTGAATTGGACAGAAACAGTATTGTATGAGGAATATGAGTTTCCTGAGGTGTTTATAAAGAAATTTAAATGAAAATTATTCTCAAATTGCTGCATCTCTTACTCCTTTCTTTCTGTGAAACACTTAATTTATAAATGTCCTTGTTGGAAAGTGTGTATGAAATACTGAGGGAGTGCAAAGGGGAAACTTTTCCCAACAGATAACACATGCAATTTTTCAATATGTTTTTTCAAGCACATATTGGAAAATATATGAGATGGATTGCTGTGAAGAAAACACTCATGCATTCAACGCCTATAATTCTACACATTACTAGAGGGTTAACATTTCTGCATTATTATTTCAGCAGATCACCCAAGACTAGGAATGAAATCCAGTTCTGCATTCCAAAGCCACAATACTGAACCGTGGACTAAAGGCTCAGAGATGTGACATGACTGCTGCCTTTGTGTGAAGCCTCAGGCATTGACAGATCATTGTTTGAAATTTCACAACTGTTGTTATTGAGTAAGATGCAAAACTGTACTGAGGGGGATGGGTGAAGAGGGAGAGCATTAATTCTTTATTCATGTATTTGTCACAGACAAGTGGACACATGAAGATGGAAAGATGATACTGAGCTATTGAGAGAGGTAAACCATATAAATCTCTGAACCACTGGTGATTTTAAGGAGAGAGGATTAAGTCACAACACTTCATTTTTCCAAAGCTGCAATAAGAAGCTAGATTAACAGCTACCAAATACAGTCATCAGCAGAAGTTTGGTGCCTTAAACTTTAGGTATTTCATCACCTTAACAACTCATCATGAGCTCTGATATAATCTTCTAATAGACTGAAAAGTAAAGATGTTTACTTCCTAATCCTTCTAGAGACTCAATTTTCAGGCTCTCATACAAGGCCTAATTTAAAGAGATGAAAACTACAATTTTTTCCAGTTCTTTCTTAGACGTGAATTTTCTTTTCATTCTGATGTACCTTTGTTTGCTTGCTAGATGGAAATCCTTTTTTATATTCCCCAACACTAGACCAGTTAAGCCTAACTTTTTATAGCTTTTCAGCAGGCTAAGGATGGGACATTTTGTGAATTCTTTCAAGTGTGAAATCTGCAGCATGATTGAAATCTCCTGCTGCTGTTTAAAAAAAAATCCACCACCCACATGGACAGGCTTAGATCCCCCAAAAAGCATCTGCAGCAGTTTTTAAATGCAGTGTAATCTCTGCCAAAAGGAGGTGCACATATATTAATAAAAGCACAACAAAGGTTGCTAGCACTGCTACTTCTACATTAAGCAATTTTCATTTTACAGTCTTTTGAATAACCAGACTCAGCATTTCTGCCTTTGTGAGCGTAAAGCTGTGTCACACTGAGGCTGCTACCTCTGCTGCTCAAGTAAGTACTTGCACTAGGGGTAAGAGCATCCCCTGAAAAAACAACAAAATAGCATAAGAACCATTAATACCACTGCTCATAAGGAGAGATGTAATCTTGGAAATGACCACAGAAAAGGTCAAAGTGTATTCCCTCATATAGGCTTTTGATGACTGTATGTCTTGAAAGCAATGTGTGCCTATTAGAGCTCCCTGCTCTCTTTCCTTCTCTGTGTACATGAACATATTCCTGAGGGACAAGAAAGACATAAAAAGGATGAAATCAGTCTGGGAGATATTTCTCCTCTTCTGTCCACAAAATATTGCAGAAAGAGAGGCCCCAGCCCCTCAACCCATTTGTGCTGTCTCCTGCATAGCCTTGGAAGTGACCAGATATTTTCACAGGAGAAACAGCTTTTACACACCTTCCTTTCTAAATTTATGATAACAAATTCTTACAGCAGCAGGAAGAGCCCATCTAAAGGCTAATAGAAGCCTGTGGTCAATGAGTTCACCTTCATTTTAAGGGTACTTGTAGTAGCAGTGCTTCAGAGCTCTTTAGGTTTTTCCAGCTGGCGCCTGCACCAAGATCCCATTTTCCTGCAAATCTCATCATGATGAATAGTGCTCCCTGTGTTCTTGGCTGCCATCAAACATTTTGGAGGACCCTAGCAGACACAAACTTCTTAACCCAAGAAATCATGAAAGCAGATTTTTGCTGTTACTTTATCTATAATTTAAATCTCTCCATATACCTCAAAGCTTCACAGGATTCTTTTGAATCCTTAGAAAACTATTTTTCTGTATACTAACTTCAGTTCCACATGGCTTGTTTGTGACTCAGTCTTTTGATCTGGTGAAATATTCCTGCTTGAACATCATGGTTCAGGGGTGAATTCAGCGTAAATCTGCAGCATATATATAAATCTGACGCTGAAGACACCTTTTCCATTTGTTTGTCTCTCTACCAAGGCAGCACCACACCCTACGGCAGATTTAATATGAACCACTCATCTCAATGCCAAAAAGTGTCTCTTGGACTGTGCACTATGGAAGATGGACAGCCATTGTCCAGGATGGGGAAAAAAGGAAGTATGCTCAACTACTCTGCTGTCAATACTAGTGAAAAGCATTGTTGATTCCAGTAAGAAATCTCTCTCCCCACCTTCCCAGAACCAGATTCAGAAATCTGTCACACTACAAGGCAATTTCTGTGACAGTTGTTGCAAAGGCAGAGGATGGATAGGCCTTCACATGATGAGCAAAAAAGGACCTGATCTGCAAGAAAACATAAAAATGACAACTAAGAAAAAAATAATTTGCACAGAGAACAGTTTTGTCGGTAAAGAAGAGCCAGTGTGCTGCAAAGGTCTTTACACTTGGAGATCCCTTTATGAGGTTTCACAAAAGACATCATAAAGGGTTAGTTACAGTGATATTACAATTAAGTATCAGTTTCAATATTTCCCATAAGTTGCATCTTGTAAGAATTTTCAAATTATATATGCTGTACTTGTGTTCTACATGGTATGTTTAACTTCGAGAATTTTATATCCTAGTCAACTATCAGAAGAAATAGCTGAAATCAGAGCTCTTTACACAAATAGAGCTTTTTGCAAGCAGAATGTTTTCCAAGGGAAACAGCTACTGGAAATAAGAATTAACTAAAAATCTAGATTAAGAGAGAATGCAGGAAATAGATCACATTTCGGACTCGAATTTGGCATGCTACTTCATACTAAAAGTTTATTCATTCTTAATGGACAGTTAATGCTTTCCTAGTCAACATTCTAACCAACTGCAACTACAAAATCCTTCTCTGACCCATTCCTAGGAGGAACACATGTAAAGCTATACTTTCTGGGCCAATTTTGAAATTAATTTAATTTGGATTCCATTATAACAGTTGCAGTTTTGAGAAAGTTATTGCTGAAGTCCCTTGCAGCAGAGACAACTCAGTAAAGTGCAAAAGATTATGAAACTGGTCCAAAACCAAAAAGAGTCTTAATTCCTTTCTTGTTCCTATAGCTTTCTTCTCACTGTCACACTTCTAGGCAGTGAGAGAACAAATGAGGCACAGTTAAAAAAAAAAAAAATAAAAAATTAAGAATGAGCAAAAATGGGAGAGAGATAAAGAAGAAAATTTCTTAACATGGAACACATATGGGAAAAGGACACAGTAGAAACAGATGTTGATATATAACATCAGCTCATGATGCAACTGACTAACCCCACTGGAGATCATGCAGGGTAGGAAGAGTTTTCATTTTCATTTGGAAAAAGATAAAGGTCACCATTCAAACAAACTAGCTGCAGGAAACTCTCTTGTCTCTGTTTCTTTTGCCAAATAATCTTTAAAATGAGGTCTGGCCATAAATCTTGTTTAAGGGTGGGACCTCCTTAAACTCTTGTTCTTCTTTTCTTGTGGAGACTAAAGAAAAGCAAATAGCTCTTTGGGATGTTTGGTTGTCACGCTAAACCTTTCTCATGTTTGCTCCCTGAAGGTACCCAGAAAACCAGGGCAGACTAAGTGCTCTAACAAGTGAGAAGTTCCCCAGCTTTAACTTACTTTGGAGATTTTCACTGATTGTTTTAGGCAAACCTTCCTGACATATAACTCACTGCTGCAAACTTATCCATCTCTTTAGGTGGACCCTGAAGAGATAGCAGCAACTCTGTTTGCTATAGGATGCCTTTCAGCACTGATGCTCACATCTTCTCTAGCACGTAGGCAAGGGAAGGAATACCATATTGCTTATCTTTTGAAGATGATAAGCAGCAGAACTATGTTTGATGTTAAGAGGTTTCAGGATAAATTTAATTATGAAAAAGTGAAATTATGCAGTGTGACATTGACAAATACTGAATTTAAAAGTATCAGACTGCATTAAACAGCCACTGAGTTTGAACTCCAACACTTAAAACACTTATAAAACTACCATCTCTGTTGTTTATTTCCACTTTTTGGTCTTCTATAAGCACTTTAGATCAAATTTAAGTTTCTCTATTACACTGAAAAACATACTAGGCAGAAACACAATGAGCAGGTTCAGAGAATAAATTATGAAAGAGCAATCATATTTCACCATTTAAATAATCTTCTCTTTAGTGCTGCTTTGAGCACAGTAGATAAGTGATGTTGTAGACCCACTCTCTGAAATGATAAAAAGCTTTTTACATGAGTCCTTTCTTGCAAATTGCTTTCAGTATGGTTACATAGAATCTGTGCTGAAAGTCAGAATTTGTCTTCTTATATTTAGTGCCACAGTTCAGTTCCAGAAGCATTTCCAGCTGATTCTAGGCAGATGTAAATTGAGATATGCTTTTCTCTTTATTCCCCTCAGTACATCTAGCACAATATACAAACCCTAAATAGGCACACATTGCTGACCTAGCCCTTCCAAACCAAACAAACCCCTGAGAGAAGCTGGAGCTCAGCAGCACAGTGACACAGCATCTGCACGCTCAAGAACACCAACACACAGACCCAGCTACTCCTGTGAGCTTGCATCCATACACTGAGTAAAATCCACTTGCTGCTCTGCACCTGGCAACTGATGGTGCCTATACAACACTAACAGAACCCAAACAAGAGGCCAAAAGTCTTTAGATGGTATTTCCTAAAGATTCTCATTTGTTCAGCTACATATAACCTCCCAGCATATTTACAGATAAAGTATCAATTTAGATTTTGTAATGAACAGTCTATGTCTTCCATTAGGAAGTAATGCAGGCAGATCAAACTAGAAACACATAAGCCTTGACTACCTCAAGTTCCATCACATCATTAAATGCCTTTTGTTTCAAGCAGTGGCAAGCAGAATTGGAAAATGAAAGCAAAGGAAAGGAGGAAATGCCATGCAATGGCAGGGCCATTACCACCTGCATGATTGGGAGCAGATGCAGCTATTCAGTCTCTCCAACTGATAAAGTGTTCTATCTTTAGAGGAAGGTTGAAACCATAAAAATATACTTGGACCATGCAATTCCCAAGTCACTGATATCTCAGGAGGCAGACTTTGCCCTCCTGTATTAGCTACCTCTGTGCCATAAATATCCCTGCTGAGTGGGGAGTGAACAATACTAAAAATAGGAAGAAAGAAAGTCTCAAGGAAAAACTCTTGTTTAGAAGATATGCTGCATATTTGCTGAGGCTGTGGGGAAAGAAAATTACACAGAATGGACTAAGCAAGAAATATCTAACAGAAAACAAAATGCTGTTTTTAATAAGCTGTCAAACCTTCCATTCACTCTCAGCGTAAAAACATTTTTTTATTAAAGATTAGGTCAATGACAAAAGACATAATTCTGTGAAATAGTACACCACACATCAATTCTGCAGCCATTAGCAGCAAAATGGGAAACAAAATATACTTGGAATTTCCAAGTATATTCTATAAAAAACTGAAGTAACACCATTCCACAAGACAATGTGAAAGACAGTCCATTGGGATGACAAAATGTTCTAATTATCTCTCCAACAGAGGGTCCTTGTCCAAAATTAAAATGCAAGTTCTGCCCTGATAGAATGAGTGACAACTCTGCGTCTAAATGGCTTTTCTGCACAACTGATGGTAATAACTAAGCAAAACAGGGAATCCTAAGGATGGCTTTGATAGAGAAATTTGTTTCTCTAGTAGATCTATCAGTCAGATTTCCTGTGAAAAGGAAGGAATTACCTTGCTGGAATCGAAGAAGTGTGCTACCTTCCTACACTAATTTGTTTCCTTCTTTCAAGTTCAAAATTAATAGATTACTGCACGGAAGAGAAATTCTAATGAGAATACTCAGACCATAATAGCTCTTTGTTTTTCAGCTATTAGCAGTTAAAGTATTAATGTTAAATATAAAAGCAAGAAAGAACACGGAGCTAGAACTAAATATGAACCATTAATGAGCTTTAAGTAAGAGCACAAGTCAGATTTCTTACTGGGCTTTCTAAAAGAAAATGTATCTAGAGTTATAGAACTCTAGAGATTGGCTTTTTACTTAGCTTTGAAGTTCATTTTTATATTGCATGTAGCAATTTTAAAAAATTACTTCAAAGCATTATTGGCATATATGAGTTAGTATCTAATAGGTCTAGTACACCAGCTATTTTTCTTCTGAATTAAAACCATGAGAATCAGAAATAAAAGCAGCAGAGGGTAATTACAGCTGAATTATAACCATAGAATACTAAAAAGAGAGTGTGTCCAAGAACAAAGTCCAACTGAAAAAGAATTGTAGAGGAAGAAACCAGATAAAAATCCATATAACAGTAATTGCCCATAGCATAATCTCTGGAGTTTATGAGAGTTGAATTTGGCTTTAAGCAAGAATCTTGTGCACAGGAAATTCTGATGATGGGAAAGAACTGTAACAGTACCATTTTCAATGAAAGCTAACATTCAAAAATCAAAGTGGAATTTCAGAATGTTATCTGAATCATGCAATCTGTCCTCATCCAAATTCAGATTCAGGCAGTGAAAAAACCTGTCTATTCATTAAGGATGCACAACTACAACTACTGGGGCTACTTTCTTATCTAAAAGTACCAAAGGAGGAACAAGTCACCTAAAGGAGATTTCTACACTTCAAGTAGCCATGTGCCTCCTAGATATAGTACTGGATGCTTTATAGAAATTTGATGTTCTTAAATTCTTTCCCATCCAATGTATTTGTCTGTCAAGGTACATGGATATTCATCTCTACATGCTTATGTATGCACACTCATGTGCTCTTCTGTCTCCTACTTTTCCAACCCTCACAAAAGAAACAGGGCAACACTTCAATTTTAACGCACTACTTTTTGATCTGAGCACAAAAGCTAAGTTACAATAAACACAAAAATAATTATAGGACTTGTAAATGTGTAAACACTCAGGCTTTCTCTTCTGTGTATCTCAGATAAGATCTGTCACTAATAGGTGATATTTCAACATATATGCCAAACACATTAATTTACCTCAAAATCTACAGCCTCAGAACAGTTAACTCTTTCACCTGCAGAGAAGAGACAGGCACTGCTGTGTAATCACTGTTGATTATAGAGAAAATACAGTGGATGAAGGTGAAGACCAGAAGCTTACACATTTAATGTTGTTTTATTTATTTATAAGCTTCAAGGCAGCTTTTAAACTACTCCAGCCTTCTATGCAAACAAAGGGATTGCAGCATACTGGAAGAGGAAGGACACAGCACTCACACTGAAGGGAGTATTCAGTGGGAATTCCCAGCTCAAAATCCATTTTGTAAAGGATTAAACCAATCATTGCGTGTAAGTAGGTCCCCACTTTGCTCACTTAATCAAAGAATTGGAAGACCAGGAATGGAAAAATGCAATTGGAATAAAAAAAACCACCTCTCTCTTAAAGGAGATCCCCTGTTCAAATGTGCAGAAGACAACTGTAGACCGGCCCTTTCAGCAGCAGCTTGTGTGTCCTCACCCAAACTTCCAATAAGTTGGCTCCTCATCTCTTGTCTGTAAGCAACCCCAGCCCAGGGACAGACATCCTTGGATCACATGATCTCATTAATTCTCACTAGTAAATATGTTTTGGTCTTGGTGGAGTCAGTTTTTCCTCAGAATTTCCACGCACATGAGAGGGAACTCTCAGCCACCACAATGCTCACAGCCATGAGCTCTGGCCAGCTGCAGTAAATCCTCCCCTATTCAGTCAGCTTATTACTGGAATGAAGCATCAGCTTCATACTATCACTCTCTTTGTTCCTCAAGTGTATAATTACAAGTCAACTGAGGGTCATACGTTACCATAACACCAAAGAACAGAAAGCCCGATAAGAGCCAGAAGAACGACTCACACTGATTTCAAAAAGCTTCAACAACTCTCACCCTGGAGAAGTAGATGCAGTCCACAAGGTTAAATCACAGGAGGAGGAAACAGTGGCTGCAGCTTGGACATAGTCTAGGAAGCAGTGCTTAATGTTTCAGTCTCCGTAAGAACCGTGGAGGAGACACACTGGGTACTTCAGTGCATTTGTGCTGCCCAAAACATTAAGAACAGCACCTTTCTTCCCCTTTCAGGTGTGACATCAACTTTTGAAACATCAGTGCAGTCACACTTAGTCTTTATTAAAGGCTGCAGTTCATCAGTACATCTTTTTGGAGACCACCTATTTTATAACAGCTCTAACATGTTCAGAGACAACGGTGGAATTGTCAGGGACAGGCTATCCTCTCTATCAGGTAATCTAAAAACATTAGAAAGGGACTCTTCAGCCATTCAAAACCAGTCAGAAAACTAGTATGTCAGCAGAGGAATGCATTACAGCACATATGATTTATGTGTGGCTATCTATAGATACAGGAGTAATTTTCACTAGGTCTATCAGAATTTTATATCACAGTGGTGATTGAATATTCCCAGCAACACCGTTAAGACTAGACAACAGCAAACTGCAGTAGAAGAAAATTAGGGTCTGAAATTACTTTTGTGTCACTGAAGTTCATGCTTGGTGCTAGTGTATATGCACATGTTTGCAAGGTAGTAACCTAATCATTTTATGTTGCATGGTACTCCCTATTCACCCCTGAAGCCAGCATTTCATTTACACATTGTGATTTTGGCATCCAGTATGATTTCCAAGTTTCTGAGTTTTTTCAGTTCTCCACATTAGCTCACCTTGCAAACATTAAAAAAAAAATAAAGCAGGAAGTTGAAGGTGTAATCTTTTCACTGACCACAAATTCAAATGAGAAATCATTGGAAAATCATGCTTTATACTAAGTCATGGAAAACAGATAAAGGTCAAATCATATCCGTACATTCTTTCAGACATACTGCAAAGGCCATACATGACAATGCTGTTGTTTCTGGCCGTTTTCTTCACTGTGGAAAGAGATGTGATCAGACCTGGGTATACATGAACAGGAAAAGGTAATATAGCTCTGCACTGGCATTCAACTATCTGTGACATGCTCGCATGACCTTACTTGAAATTACAGTAGATATTTAACCTGATCCAATGGGATATGGATGCTGAAAGAAGCAATATTACATTTTACTCCCTACTATCACCTGCATGGTGCCACCCAGCCTCTTGTCTCTGGAGCATTTCTGATGCTTCGCAGAGATGTTCTGTGGACTTCAAAAATAAGCATGTGTGTTCACTGCACCCCCTTTTGGCTTGTGATCCTTCTCATGACAATTCATCCTCTTTGTGTCCTTCCTCTTTTCAAATATATCCATCATGTGACTTTCTTTAAAGCTTTCTTTTCCATAGCCCTATACTGCTGGTTATCGACAGGTTAGATAAAACTCCTGTGTGCCAGTTTGACAGAGGGAAAAATGTAACATAAAAAGCTGAAGAGCCTTGGGGCAAAACTGAGTTAACCCCATGGACTGTTACACTTCCCTACACATATCCATATCTCTGTCTTCTTCTTTTTCCTGTCTTATTTACTAAAGACATTTTTATTAGCCTGGAATAACTTTCATTATTGCAAAAGATGGAGTAATATTTGGCACTATTCATATTTAGAAGACATTCAAAACACTGTATTTGTTCTCTTTTGCATTTACTGTGGGCATAAGTATTTTGTCACACCCAGGAGGGGTAGCATGCAATTCTATACTATACCTGTTAAAGAAAATACTACATTTGTATTACCAGACCAGCTGACAAAATCATTCTAAAGAAAGAAACTTAAGGGATGGATACTAAATTATCATAGATAAATTCTTGCTAATCCAGCAAAAGAAATACAAATATGCAAATGTGCTACACCTGAAAAGGTGCAATAATCAAGCAACAACATTTTTCAATGCCACTTCAGTATTGCAGAACTGGCTCAGCCAGTTCAGAAAAACTGTGGGAAACACACTGAGGTCTGAGCAGTTGGTTACTGTGGACAATAAATGGTAAACAGCTGGTAATCTCCTAAAAACAGGTGTCATGAACCACTAAATTAGCTCTGGTGGCCAAATTGCTTTTAATTTAAGAGATATTATAAATATACGTATGCAAGCATAAAAATTAAAAATACATAGAAATAACACCACATATTTAGTATATACTTTCATTCCAGATACTTGACTGGAAGAACCACACCTAAATGTGCTCAGATTCCATGAGGGTATCTGTTACAAGCAGTGCCTCTGGTACACCATCAGACAGGGAAATCAAATTCATTTCATGGTGTCCGAAACATTCCAACTGCAGGACGTGGTTTGTTTGTTTATTTTCTCAACTCGCACAAAGGAAATCCATGAAATTCTGTATTGAAGGGGAAATCTTTCCCAAGATCTAGTTACAAAAAGAAACCCTCCAAACTGTGTGTGGCCACATTCCCAGCTGTACCATTGTTCATTAGATGTAACTAAGGAGGAGGCTGAGGATGAGATCCATGAAAAACCAATGCATTTCTCCTATCCTGGGGGCAGTTTTTCACCAGCCCTGCCCTTCCTACCAAGGGCTCTTCTAATCTACACCAGCTGCTTCACCAAAGCCCCATGTTGGTCAGGACTTGTGCACGACACCAAGGTCAGGTTCCCTTCTCCCTCTCCCCTGCTGCAATCTCCACATCTAAGGTTGGTATAAAGCATGAAGCAGGAAAAACAGCCAACAGGGGAGGTGAGCATCACTATGCCAGAGAAACCTGACTGCTTTCCCAGCTCCTCTTAACACAGCAGCAGTGAAAAGGGAATGGAAGGGAAATCAGATCTGTTTATTCTTACCCATGGCCCCAACGCACACTGGTCTTCAGCACAAATCTGCAGAGATTACTTCCACACATTAACAAGAAGATGAAAATTTATCATAAATCCTAGGCTATCATTGTCCCCTGGGGATTTTACTTTCTGAATATCTCAGTATTTATGACAATCATGAGTTCATGCATTTTTTTTAAAAAAAGTGCGCTAATTTAGCACAATTTAGCAAATGCAAATGGTGCAATGATTGAAAGGGGGGTTTTGTTCTGCAATTGAGGTAACCCAATTCTGCAAACCGAAGTTCACCTTGGAAATAGGAGACAGGGTGGGATGGGCAAAGTCTCTGGCAGCCTGATGCCAAGATTTTGTACCCCAGTGACAGGAAAGTCATTACTGCCTGCTTAATAGATCAGAGCCCGCAAATCCACACAGCATAAAACATCTTTAACTCTCTGTCTCTGCAATCTACAGCAACAACTCAGCAACGTATTTGTTACAATGGGGGGGAATGGGGGGAAACAAGAACAAAATTAAAATGCCACCAAAGGCACTGAACTATTAGTGAGAAAAAAATATTTCTGTGCAGAAAGTTTTTGAAGATGAAAGAGTGGGAGCAAAGCCCAGTGGACCCTTGCATGCCAGTAAATGATTTATCATCAAATGGTCACAACTGCTTCTTCTAAGATGTGATCAAAAGTTGTGGACATTACAAAGGCTTAGAAAAAAGCTTATGGTTCATTGTGAGGTTTTCTTTAGTGTACTCAACCATATAAACTCCATCCGAAAAGTTAGCACACATGGTAAAGAGGCAGAAAAGAAATTTTAAAAGGTGGGGAGGGTTAAGATTGAAGTAAGTTTAAAACTGGGCAGATTTAATTATCTTTTTTTGCTTTCTGCTGCTGGTCTCCAGCAAAGCCTGATATATTCCTATCCTGAACTATGCAACAGGGAAATGCTGTTTTTTCAAAAAGCAGGAAAATGGCAAACGCTATATGGTAGAACAAAACAGTTCTTGCTCTTACTTGGTCATTTATATCTGTGGGGCAACAAAACAAAACAAAACATCCCAAGTGGTGAATTTATGCTTACAGTTAATGCTCATCAAAAGAGGAAAGGCAACATTAAAAAAAATGCCACTAAAATTAAATTTCCACAAAAAATAGTCCTTTTTATCAAAATTTTCCACATTTTGCTTATAAAAAGCCCCAAAGCCACTCAAAATACACAAACATAAAAATTGTTGATTATCAAACACTTAAAAGTTTGACAAAACGCTTTTAAAATTCAAGCTTTACTTTTCTGATTTATTTAGTTTAGTTGTCAAAAACCTTTTTCATAGAAAATTAATACATTCACTCCTATTCAGTTGTTCCTTAGAGTAAAAACAGATTCCTATGAGATTCTCAGGCTGATAGGAATGCTAAAAGTGTAAGAGTTTTCAGTACTGGTCATCTCATGGCCTGCCTCGAAGGTTAGGCTCCACAGTGACATTTAGTCTAAAAGGTTTTGCTTAGAGGTAGAACACGCAAGCCCAGACTTCCATATTTAAACACTTCTTATTCCATCAGAAAATCTCTTGCCAATGTTCAAATATACATCAAAACCCAATCTTTATTGGATTCAATACAAGACATAACCCTTTGCATCTCTATGAAAAAGCAAAAAATGCCGGATGGCCAGACTGAAGTACCAAGTTCTCATTGTTCAAGAACAGTAAGTAAAATCAAATAGGGAGGCACTGGGACTATGATGAAATATATTAAAACTTGAATGATTTTTTTTCCTAAATGGCTGTGTACTAACTACCAATGCAAGCATAATAACTAAAGAATAAGTCATATCTTTACAAAAGTGCCCAAGTGAATCCCATTTTACCTACTGATAAGCTATGCTGAAAGGAAACAAGTGCAGGTTAATTCTAAATACTTTTGGATGAGTATTATTTTAGTAGCTTTAATAAAGGAGAAAAATAAACTATTTCTTCTTCCTATTGTTATCTGCATTACCCTGAAGGGAATGAACATTGTGGCTCTTGCCCAGGATCCCTGTTAAAACAAATTCCATTTGTACATTTAAAAATCATTACAAGTGGGAAACACGATAAACCTGAAATGTGAAACATCAAGCTTTCTGCTTTAAGTATTCAAATCTGGCATGCATACATATGGCTTTTAAACCCCCAGCTTGTCCCTAGAGTGCATCAGAGCAGCCAAAAGATTGTTCCAATTAACACCTGCTACTATTGGTCCCAAAAGGTCATTCTGAGATCTGAGGATCTCAGAGCGAAGAGCAGCTTCAGCAGCTGTAAAGAAAAGGGGACTGGACCTTACTACATCATTCTTGCTGTGAGAGGGGAAAGATCTTCCCGTATTTGGAAGAACTGGGTTAAAGGAAGTCTTAAGACATGGGAAAGTCACAAAATACATTTTGCAGTACTGGAAAAGTCTGTGATATATGTTTTGCTGCACATAATGAAAATAACTGTAAAACCTTTCGGTTTTAGTTAGCTTCTTCAAGAAATCCATTCTTTGCAAGAGAGATTGCTTTTTGGAGACAGGGGAAGGGCCAATTTTTCCCAACATTTCTAAGCAATAAAAGAAGAAAATTGATCAACCCTTTTGAGAGAAGACAGTTGAATTTTATTGTTCTCGCAAGAGCAAAAAGTAACCTTTCCCATAGCAATCCAGGTCTCTGAAAGTTCATTAAAATGAACTTTCCATCTTCCCAAACTATACAACCACCACCCTGTGGATCAACATATTTCCACTTAACACTCTCAAAAAAATGCCCCAAGTTCTCTCCCCCCATAGCATTCATCCTGTGGACTTTTAGTTCTCCCATATTCCACTACTCAGTGCTTGGCAAGAAATAAGTGAGGGGCAAGGGAACAGCAGGACAGCCATGTGCCATCTTTCCATGGTATTATTTTATCTCCTAGTGATTAATGAATCTCAGGGAAGTTCCCATCCACTGACCTCCTTCAGCCTTGGTAATCCTATTTGGAGTACTTTTATGAGAACTTTCAAGCACCTCTTTTTTTCTTAAGGAAAATGTAGAAAATTGAAGAAAAAAGAAAAAAAAAATAAAGTGAACACACTGTTATGTTCTTGCAGACATTTATCTAATGACTAATGTTATCCGTGTATATACAAAGTTATACAGAGGCATAAATGTTTCAAAATCTGATCCAAGTCTGGTAAACCACTTTCAAAATCAGGAAATTCCAACGGAAAGGTTAGCTACATTTGCAACTGTATTATTTTCTGTTCTTGCTTCCATTTTTGGTGAAAATTTTAATATAATCCTAGTCCCTTAGTCTAAACTATAAAAAAAATAACAGGTTTAAGCTGTCATGGAGTCTAAGGCTAATGGTGCCACTCAAACAAGTAAGAGACTATAGAGAGGAATTTTGTTTGCTCATACTGAGAATATTTTTTAAAAGCTGAAGGAATAAAAAAATGCTTCGGAGTACAAGAAAACCAGACCCAAGTTTTGCAGAACAGCTGTGGTAAAGACCTCAGATCTGGGAAATTTCTGACTAAGAACCTTTCATCTTAAAAGTCCGTTTATAACATTGGACAAGTCTGCCTCTTTGAGCCTTCCTCAGCAGACATGAGCTTCAGTACAATAAAGAAAACAAATAGAAAACCCAGAGGAAAATCAGACTGTAATGAACTATTCTTCAAGAATAACTAGTCCTCAGAGTACATCCAGAAACCTGTCAGAACTGAACACCAAACACTGGCTTACACATTCAAGCAGGATGCCTTTACAGACATAATTCATAATTTTTAGCATATTATCCGAACTGATATACATCAGAGAACTTAATGTACTTGAAATTTGGCTCAAATACTATACTACACATGAAAAGGGAAAAGAAGAAAAGGACAAAGGTGAATGAGAGAGAAGGAACAAATACTACAAAGCAGTTTGTAATTAACTACAATTACTCTACATTTATTGTTCAAAGCCATTTTCCAGATGCACATGTGCCTGCAAGCAAGAGGAACTTTTCTGGTACATGTGAGTACAGCAGACTAACTCCTTCTGCTGCTACACGTGCAGCAACAGCCAAACCATAAATGAGACCTAGACAGATTAAAAATTTACCCCATTCAGTATTCTTAAGCCACCAGTCATTTGAGGTAGATATTAATGGGTTTTTTTAAGGCCTAGTGAAGATGAAAAAGAAAAAAAATCCAGCAAGTTACTTATATTTCATACCTTAGGGGGCTCATGAATCAGCATTATCACAACTTCTCATTTTTCTCAAGGATTAATTCTCTCAGCTAAGGAAAGAAAATTATTCGTTTCTTCCACTAGTG
This sequence comes from Sialia sialis, assembly GCA_009812075.1. Lineage (NCBI taxonomy): Eukaryota > Metazoa > Chordata > Aves > Passeriformes > Turdidae > Sialia > Sialia sialis. Next base: position 5,330,310 of record VRYO01001269.1, on the reverse strand, counting down.
ATGTACTTGATTACTAATGAAGCATATGCAAACCAACAAGAGTGTTAAATTAAAGACAATTTGAAAGATTAACATTCAGCTGTGCTGCTGAAGTGGGGATTATCTGCTCAGTGCCACACCCCAGCTGTGCTAATTGAAGGGAAGATCAGGAGGGAAAGACCAAGCCTCAAAACATAAGTCCAGGTTCTGTTTCACAACACTTCCCTTCAACATCATCTGGTCTACAGATCTTAAAAAACCAAAATCCAAACACTAGGACCAGTCTCAAATGAATTCATTCAATGAAAGTTGTCAGCCTAAACCAGTGAAGCCTTATTTATTCACAGAAGATGTACAGTGCAGGAAGCTGAACTGAAAGCTTATTCCACAGCTTCTTGCAATGGGCCTGCTCCCTGCCCTGGGAGAATGCTGTGTTCTCTTGGAAATAAGAACAAACACAATTAGAAATATGAGGCATACGTAGATTTTCAGTGTAAATATTCACCACCACCTCTCAAAACTGGGCGGGTGTTCAAGCCTTCCTTTCACAGCACTGGTGCTGTTCACTCTCTCAATCACTGCCAGCCAAAGGGGGAGCAGGCAGAGGGGACGCCTTGGGTAACACCCATTTCAAGCACGCACATGGGACTCCTTTGTCTGTCTTGTACACTTTGTTATTAGCATTTTGCTGTTACTGTTCGTTTTCTTATCTCATTGCCGTTTCCAGTAAATTGTCATTATCCCAGCCTGTGATCTTTGCCTTTGGTGCCTCCAATCCTCCTCTCCAGCCTCCCGAAGGAAGAGGGGAAATGGAGGAGTGAGCAAGTGAGCAGCAGCTTGGTTTGGAGAGCCTCTGTGGAAGCACTAAATGGGGAAGCACCACTTCTAAACCACGACAGAGTTCTTTGATGGATTATGAATACAACAACCTGATACAGTTTACCAGGATCGGATCTCAAAACTGATTTTTTTCTATACTTCTCTTTCTAAATACTGCATTCATTTTGCCTTCTTAAAAATTGTACTGTGAAGTCTCTAGAGCAGGGACCACTATTTTCATGTCTTTCCAGTTTTTTTTAATTATTACAAACATGCACATTTTTTCTGATGACATCATAACATGTCCTTTTCCCGTGGAGATTTCCTAGGCTTTGAACTCAATGCATGAAGGATATTGGTGCCTATATGCTCTCTGTGGTCTTTTGGTAGTACAACAGCTGTATCTAACCAGTGATCAAGTGGCCTAGATCAAATAAACTTTCTACCCAAAACTTATGAAGTTTGACCTATTTCATCTCCACCACTCACTGCTAGAAAGAGGTGGATTATCCCTTCATCGCTGAGGGCACAACTGCTTGTAGCATCTCATTTTAAACTGAAAACTGGAAATTATTAGAAATAACCCATCAGAAAAGGGTGTTTTTTTCAGTCCTTGATCCAGTTTATTACATGGTCTCAGAAAGATTTGTGCCAGCAAAACTGAGAGGAAAGTGCCAATGATAGTGACAAAGTAGGGCAGTGGGTCCTTTGGTTTTTGTCCCATAGGGCATGGCCTTCTAGAATGAACTAAGCTTTTTAGAAACTGATTTTAACATTTGGACAGCACTCAAGTTTCAGTGAGAGCAACCACGGAGCTTTTTTAAGCACCTGGAAACAGCAGACAAATGATGCAACACATTCTCCTGTTACATAGCTAAAAACAAGACTAAATATTAGGTTGGGGTTGTTTTGGCTTTTTTTTTTTTTTCTGTTGGGAGCTCATCCAAAGAGCAAGCAGCAAAATACCTTTAAACTCATGGCCTTTATGTTAGATGTTTTATTCTGTGCCTTAATTTGTCTCAACAACACCACTTTTATTCCATTTGAAAGTTTCTGTGTTATAGTAGGTCCATTGTCTATCTAATCCAAGAGACTGGTGTCCAGAGCTTTGAAGACAAAATAACATCCTTGTGTGCTCTGTCCATCAGAAGCAGTAGGCACCCTCAGAGAGTTTCAAGGCTGCAAGAGTTCCAAGTTGTGCTTCTGCTGCTTCCAACCCCCATATTGTCCGTGATTTCAGTGTGCAGAATAGCATTAGAGGGGCTTGCGAAATGAGGAGAGGAAAAGGGAACCACTCCATTTCATTCAGGACATTATATCAGCTCCTGACACGACTTTCACTGGAAATTCATGACACAGGAAAGCCTTTACAAAAGTGAAAGGATTTCACACATGGGAAGCTTATCTTATCTCTGCTGCTCTTCCAAACTTTGTACTGTGTTCCAGGAAGTATTGATTTTTTATTTATTTTTACATTTCTGGAATAGATTCAAGAGAGTCCTATTCTGAATACTGAAAGAGGTGAAGGTCCTATATTTTATCTGGGAAAACCTGGAAGGTCCCAGCATTTCACAGTATTATGTTATCACTTCGATCAGTCCAGGGGCATATTTAACAAATGTTTCATGTTCAAAAGTTTCAGGGTAAGAAAATTATTGAAGCTAAACCGAATACGTTATGTTGCCAGGTACTGTAAAATTATTTTCTTTGCTTCTGATGGCTTCAGGATGGGCAACTTTTAAAGAGGATTGTAACTACAAATTCTTGACACTAAAGTTGGTAGCACATAAAATGTCACAAAAAATCTACAAAAACAGGAAAAAACCCATTAAAAAAGAGGTGCTTCTGAGATCTGAGTTGTAAAGAAAAAGATCTAGCTCAGAAGTTTTCAATACAAAATAAACTGACTAATCATTTTGAAGTTACTGCAACAATTAAAAAATTATATTCATATTTGTAGTGCAAAGGTGCATATATTTAATTACAGTAATTTCATGCCTATAAGGCACACCTGAGTATAAGGCTCCCTTCCAGGCTGTCAGCAATTTCCCATACTTTGTCCATATATAAGGCACACCGGTGTGTAAGGCGCACATTTTTGGCAGCTACAGAGCTGGGGAGCCTAGCCGAGCGGGCAGCGGGGCCGCCACCATAGAGTAGGGTACGGCGGGCGCGCCCAGCAGGGCAGCGGGGACTTTCTGCGGGATGAGTGGGGGGCACGGCGGAGGCGCGGGCCAGGACCGCCGCGCAGGAGAGGCGAGGGGGCAGCAGGGTGGGTGATGCAGGAGGCAAGGCGGCCGACCCCACGAGGGCATTGGGGCCAAAGAGCTGCCATCTTGGGCGGAGCACCGCACACTCTCCATGCCCGTGGAGCCGCCCAGAGGGGCCCTGCGGGTGGAGGTTCCACCGCCCGGCCCCTGCCCCAGGCGCTGCATGGCACCGGGCGAGAGCGTGGAGCCAGGGCCGGCCGCAGCAGGCAGGGCCGCGGGGCCTTGGCTGCCCGCAGCGCCACATGGCCCCGGTCGTGGGCCGGATGGGGATGTGGCGGGTGGTGAAAGGGATGGCAGGGTCGGTGGGGCTCTGCGGCTGCTGTGGCTTCACGGCTCGGCTTGCACTTCCAGGTTGGCAAGTTTCCGAACTTTGTCCATACATAAGGCGCACCGGCATATAAGGCGCACTTCCAGGTTCCAAGCACAATTTCAGTCAAAAAGGTGTGCCTTATACGCGTGAAATTACTGTACTTGAAGTACCTTCCTTTTTTCTCTTTCATCTTCCTTTCTCCTCTAAAGAGTCTTGTGCAGAGGCACGCATGGCACAAGTAGCAAGGGTTTAAAGACAATTCTGTATATCAGAGAGTTGTATCTAAACTTCCTATCCCTCCTACATTGTACTTCAGTGGGGCCCAAGGCATAGTAGATCCAAAATCAAACAATGGGTATAAGGATTTTAAAATGTTTTTTTATTAAAACTAAATGTTTAATGTGTTTAACTTCATAACATTTATAATAGCATACAATTCTAAAGTCCTTTATTTACTTTTAATTAAATGCTTTTAAAAATAAGCATGCAACCATAGTATGTAAGCCAGAATGAACAGAAATGTATATAAGAAATTGCTTTGAATACAAAATAGCAATTGATAGTTTCCAGTTCCTGGGGAAATAGACCACGAAAATCAAAGTGGGTCCAGATAGCTTACCCTCCTATAAAGACTTTCTACTGAAAAAGAGGAAACTAAAAATACTCAACATATACTGAAATCTGAACATGCTGAGGACTTATGACACCAGTCATCTAAAGGGAAGATGGTTACAAGTACATACAGTAAGAATATTTCATGTTGTATTATAATTTCCAATTATTTCTACAGCTGGGACAGGTGAAGTATCATGCCAGAGGTTACAAACTGATCAGTGCCTGAACCAGGAGCAGAAGTAAAGTATCTGATTCTGCACCCCCCTTTTTAATCAGAAGTTAGCATAACCATAGGTAAGAACCATACACAGAACCATAGGTAAAAACAAATACATCTCCCAGTAAATATTTTTCATTAGCTGACTTTTTATATTGCTCCACAATTTCTCATATAGAAGGAGTGTTCTTAAATTCCATTAAAATAAAATTAATTCTTTAGGTGAGCATGTTGAGATTTTGTTCCCTTCATTCTGTCTGTTTTTCTATTATTTGCATCTAGCAAAACTAAATCCACAGAATAAACAAAAATTTGACATGGGCCTTTTTCCTTTGACATTGTAAGCTAGCAGAATAAAGCACTTTTTCTTCCCCACATACTTCCACACATTTTTTCAGGTTTTTTTTTTCTCAAGAGAAGCTGTACACATCCCAGTTGCATCTCTTGTATTTCCTCTATTTAATCCTCTTTTCCCACAACTGCTTCTTGAAGCAACCAGCCAAAGTTTAAGAAAAGAAACATGCTCCTTGAAAGCCACTGGCCTTGATCTCTCTAGTTTTAGTTTCCTTTTTTCATAGTTCATTTGTAATATAATTCAAGCCACTGTACTAGTGAAAATGCTGACTTACTAATAGGACTAAGATCATCCTAGCAATGGCACTTTTATAATGAGCAAGAGAGATCCATCTGGTGCTTTGGTTGTGTGACAGTCCTGGACTCCAAAGATGTGAGTTCAATTTTCTACTCTACAGTAAATATCCTGTATGCCTTTAGCAAAATATCATGAGTCTGTCCAAACTCCATTGGTGGAGCATAGGAAACATTTTCCTGCTCTCCTGCTCATCAAGATGCTTGGTCACTAGAAATATATTCCCTTCCTCTTCACTGCTTCTTTCTTTTTGCTTTGTTTTGTTCTGCAGCCACTCCTTCTATCAGCAGCATCCAACCACAGCTTGGAATACCCACCATGTATTGGATTTTCAGGACAAAGTAGTACTGCACATAAAGAAAGTCTCAGAAAGTACCAGAAGAAAGCAGAATAAAATCAGCTTTTAAATGGAGAAAGGATCTCTTCAGAAAATTTCAGGGCTGGCATGCTAAGTAAAAAAAATAGCACACTAAGGCATGTCGAAAAGAAGAAGAAAAAGGTGAGGTAACTCAGGATGAAGTAGTGAGGTGACAGTTGTGGCATATTGCATCTAAACTGCTTTGGTACTAGAAGATGGCCAACATAATGCTGATTCTTCTCCAGAAGTGTCAGAGACACACAAGGAAGACCTCACCAATGAGCCTCCCAGCGTTCTGAAATCTTAGTGGAATTTATCCTACATATCAATATTAATGGACACGTGGATAAATATGAATAGAGAATGGTCAACACTATTTGCTTCTTGTGGGTTTTTCTACAGAAAATTTGTGCCTTGCAAATTTATTTAATTTCTCTGAAGAAGCAATTAAGAATGTAGACAAGGAGTATCCCTTTGATATGGTCTACTTGTATTTTCAAAAGGCAGTCAGTAATGCTCCTCACCCAAATAATCTAAACAACATGGGAATGTCCTTGGATGGATAAAGAACTGTTTAGGAGATCAGAAACAGAGCCAAAGAATAAAAAGCCAGTGGAGTCCCACAGGGTTTTGTGCTGGGACCTGAGGCCCTCAGTGTACTCATAAATGAATTAAAGGGGGAAGAATACCGAGGTGACAAATAATGGTGCTGACACTAAACTATTCAAGACAATAAAGAAGAGAGACAGTTTCAGAAAAGCCTCATGATAATGAGTTGCTTGGCAAAGAAATGACAGTTGAAATTCAGCTTAGATAAATGCATATGGGGAAAAACAACCTGAACTTCACATATAAACTGTTGCTCTGGGCTGACTAATTCATGGCAGCATGAAAATCTTGAGGATTTATTAAATAGTTTGATGAAAACATAATCTGAATAATTTATAACAGTCAGAAAAAGACTGTAGAACACCAGCAGTCATAAGAACAAGATTATTCCACTGTATAACTCCCTGACTCATTGGTATTGTGAAAATTGTGAGTAGGTCTGACCTCTCTTCCCCAAAAGAAGAACAATTGGAAGCAATATCAAAAAGGGTATTTAATAGTATTGTAGGGAGTCCAAAACAGAAAAAGATTCCAGAATCTGAAACTGAGACCATTTAATCTGAAATGTAGTAGTGGTTTAAAAGATAAAGAGTAAAATGTGGAAGAATTTTTAGCATACTTTACAATATAATAACTAGAGAACAGCAAGATGATACATAGAAAAGTATCAGAAGGAAGTACTTCTTGATCACTGTGCTGTTTAACCTATGGCCATAGAAGACAAAGATCATGCAGGTTCAAAAAGGAAATAGCCTACAGAAAAAATTAAAGTCTTAGAGGGATGTATAGACTCCTAGTTGCTGGGAGAGTACTCTGGAAAAATATCACTATGCCTATTAGCATACTTCCCTGAGTAGCAATCAATACTTGTCATCTTGGAGCCTATGTTCTGCACTAATTGTATTCCTGCGCAGGGAGCAGCAGGTGGTTTCTGAGCATCCCAGTCTCAGAGATCCTGGTGCAATAAGGTTCAGGACATATGAGGGAACACCTTCTCTGCTGACCATTCACATTTTTATCTTTTGCATAACTTCTGCTTCTTTTCCTGATATGAGTCCAAGCAGGAGAGGCTCAATGTAGCTGAAGAAAGTTGAGCACAAGTACGAGGATGGCAAACAAAGGTATTCCCCAGCTTATTGTCTGGGCAGCAGCAGCAATATTTGTGACTTTATAGCGTTTTCCAAACAGACAGAAAGAATGAGAATCCTGGGCTTTTTCATTATGCCACTTTGACAACTTCTTCTGTTCAGAGTATGAAGTCGTTGCATCATCCTCTCTCTCAGAAGTCTGTACCACTGCTGTACCACAAAGGGGCCTTGACATTTGCAAGTGATGTTGCAATACATGAAGACTGGTAGTCATGGCCATTCTTGGTATCTTGTCCTTCTGTTCCTCTAATAATGAGATCTGGATAGGATTCTTCAGATCCTGTTCTGCTGCCCTTCATAGCTTTCCGGGCTGGGGAAGTAAAATGGGTGATCTGGCAGTAGGTTTTAACACAAAAAAACAAGGAACCACTTTTCACTCAACAAATCATTACAATGGGGAATCCATTGTGATATGAATTGAGCACTAAATAAATAAATAAAAAGGGTTCAGGAATCAGAATAATGGAAAATATGACCATTGCTGAAAGTGCTCTGGATGCAGTTCCTAAACCACTGCTTCAGGGAAACTGAATATGAGTTTGCTCAATGCATTCCTCTCCAACCTTTTCTGCTGGGCAGTGTCACGGACAGGCTGATAAATTACACAGATCACTGGTCAGACAAGGAATGGCTGTTCCCATGTTCTTACTCTATAATTTCTGTAATTGATTGATATCTTTAACTCCTTGTCAGGTGTTAAAGGAGATGAAGGATGGATTGACTAGTAAAGTAACCTTTGGCAGAAGACAGTTTTAAATCCTTGGACGCTATCATGAATGTCAGTTATTAATGCTTTATCAGACTGGGCACTACTCGCCAACAGCAGTTAAGCTGACAGATTGATACTGAACCTAATAATATCTGGAGGGTGAAAGTGAGAGCAAGGAATCAAAGATTACTTTATCAAGCTATCTGACTGCATTAGTAAGAAAAGGTGTTTCCGACTTAAAAGAGCTAAAGGTTCCAAATATGGATATATCTGTATTTCTTCACCTAAAGCTGAAAAAACACACTAGACTTTTTGTTCCTTTATGAACAAATTTAGGCTAAATAGTAGGAGAAATAATTCCTAGCTATCAACATATTGTTATGCTAGTATTCAGCATATGGACTGTAACATCCTCTGAGGTCTCTGCCAGTACCAGGACTGACTGTATTCACAACATGACACGATCTTTGCTAGGGCGGTATTGTACTACAGAAGTTTTAGCCTAAGAAGGCACGTACTGCACAGAAGATGAGAAGACAGAGAAGGAGCCAGACAAAATATTTTTGTGAACTTCATATTTAAAGTCAATTACTCCCACTGGGGCAGCTGTGCACTATTGCTCCCTGTGAATATTCAGGAAGAAATGAATAGTGATATTCAAAAATGAACTGTGATCAGTCATGTCAAGGTCTGGATAAATATCAATAGCAGCTGCAGGTATGTGACATTAAAGGCATGTGCTAAATCTGAGATATTTAGCCTAAGTTCTTCTCTCAACATAAACTCATCAGGGAGTACAATCAGATCCCTTCCTACAGAATATATAATTGTGTATGTGAAACTTGTATGTCACTGGAGGCTCTACACCATATCTTAAATGAGAGTGAAAACTTCAAAACAGAGACATGCTGAAGATTTTTGTTAGCATCAGAAAACAGTTATACATCAGGAAAGCCAAGGGAAACCCAGAAAAAAAAGAACCCAAAGGAAATTGGCATTCTGCCTTTTAGATGGAAGGCATTCAAAAATAAACTACAGACAATGGCTCTAACACCTCCCTACTGATTTTTGCCAGCCAAGTAACAATTTGCAGTCAGAGCTCAAAACTTTGCCCACGGCTCTAAAATGTCATTAGGGAGTACTGTTTAATACTAAAGCAAAGATGACAACTGCATTTGTCTCCACAGGACTGAATTCTACAACAATAGAAGGCAGACACTGTGGTCCAGATTCCAAGTTCTTATGGACTCCTTTCCATTACAGGGTATGAAACAATGCAAGTTAAACACAATGCTCATAAGCAGGATGTGTTCCACCAGCTACACAGTAAAAGTTATTTTCAGCTTCAGAGTTTCAACTATTGTTTCAGCCTTGAGCTTAGGTAGTATATAAGGTAATGGAGGTTGGCCTACAAGTTACAGAAAGCAGGCTGTAATTTCATTTAAAGCTTCTCCACAGAAAAAAATATGAAGAGGAGAGACTGGTGTCCAGACTCTTGTTCATTTGAAATACATCTGGATAGCAAAAGCTGTAATACCAAGTTCTTCTGTAGAGCGCAAACAAATCTATCCAGATTTTGCCGTACTAATATTAGTCTTCTTGACTCTGAGTTCTCTCTTTTTCTGTTACAAAGTTACTGAAGTAATTTTTTTCCAATCTTAAAAGTAGATTGTGCTGGAAGAAAGTACTTAGGACATGTTCTGCATGGAATAGAAACCAACAAATATCTGTGCACCCTACCAATACCTTTTCACCTTAGTTGAGTTATCAGCTATGATTTTTTATTCTATTTAATTGTCCAATCCAGCCTACAATCTTGACTGTGGCAAAATCAGCCAAATCTCAATTTTTTTAGTAGCTCTTTTGATACAAATCAGGGTATATTGAGTATAACTTGCTCAAGCAAGGCCGTGATGACATCTCTAGTTCTGAAATCTGTGCTGAAAAGTTCATATGCACAGAGGAGACATGCCTTTAATCAGAGCTATTTAGAAGCCGTAACTGTTCCATAAACTTTCTGGTAAAGAAAGTAAATGCAATTTAGGAAAAGAGGTACACACACTAGAAAGGAATTGTGCCATATTTTCAGATTATAACCAATAAGAAATTATAATAACAGGAAAGGAACATTTTCTTTTTAACTTACAACCTTTTCCTGTTCAGTGTTGACTTCGTAATGTTCAGAAGGTGGCCTGATTTCAACAGGTAAAGTACTCGAGTTTTCAAAGTGAGTTGGGAATAGAAATCAGAAGTGCTCACCACTGATTTTTTAAGATTAAAGAAATATTTTAAGTCTTTCTTTTTTTTATCTATAGCTTGAAGCAAAGCTCTTTGTTTCCTATAAATAGGGAGTTGCATCACTTATGAACAATAAATGACAGTTCAGCTCTTTGGAAGAAGTGTCAGGTGCTACCTCAACAGTAACAACTGATCATGGTTGCAAGGGCCAACTCTAGACTTGAACACAATCCATGTCTGCAGAATGGACATGCTTAGATTAACATGCTTAGATTCAGTATCCATGAAATAGAAAAAAAAACCAGCAAACAAGCAAAAACAACTGGGAAAAACCATCCATCAAAGAAAAAACATGAAAACAAATTCAAAGGCACAATTGCATTCTCTTTCAAAAGTAAAAAACACATAAGACCAAGAATGCTTCTTTTAAAAACAGCTGGAAGGAACATCTAAGAGAGATAAAACCTTTCAAGCAGTATGGTGTCTATCCAAAGGTGCCTGAAGAGGCACATGGTAAATGCACACTGACTAGGAAGCCTTTTGACAGAGCAAAATTATACCAACGTAGCCAAGTAGAAAGCTGATACACATAATTATTAAATTCAGAAAAATAAAATGTTATCCAAAACCCCCAACCAACCAAGCAAAATCATTAACTCCTACGAGTTCAAAAATACCATGAAAATCCTCATGCTGAAGACATCAATGTTGGAAATAATTTTCAAATACTAAAAAAACTTGGAGCTAAACAGCCTCATATGTAGTGTAGCCTCTTGTTTATTATGAGCTTTCTACCTAAGAATGGGAAGGTGATATGTTTTATGCCAATTTTAAACTTATATTGCAGTGGAGACTGCCCACCCTGTGGAAGTGCCAGCCTTATGAAAGGCTCAATGCAGGCGTGTATTCCTTTCACTATTCCAGGGAGCCAAACATCTTGGAACACCACTTAATTTTTTTCCTGCCCCAAGGGACCTTGGTTTGCTCTCCAGAAGAAATAGGACTGGCAGAATGCTCCATTACATATCTGTCTCAGAAAGAGTTAATGTCTCACTGATGTACAGTTGCTAACCTGAGATCATTTAAGGAAGAGTATAGATCAGAAAACATTCCAGTTTCACAGAGAGAAGCTTTCAATTTTCACTTTGAAGCCTCTAGTGTTCTGTTCCAGTATCTAACCTGTTCTGTTTCTCATCAAAACCAGCAAAACTAGATTTACCAGACTTTGTTTCATCTAGATGGTCTCAATTTTAAGAAGACTGAATTTATTTTTTTTTGCATTCAAGTGCAATTTGGAGCATAAAAGACCAGGTAACCTCAGTTGGCATGATCTGAGTACACACAGGATGCTCTCACCATCTGTCAGGCTTTGAATGTCATACTATTTCCCAGATGCTTTGGGGCACTGGGAGGGCACTTCTGTGCCAAAGATTTAGCAGGAATTATATTCCGTTGTTTAGCTGGCTGGCTGATTTGCTTATTACTTCTCCCTTCAGATGGCTGTTTCTGATTCAAACCATATGCAGCCATTTTTTCAACCACCTTCAGGGTCCTTCTCAAAACTATCTACTCCATAATGCAAAAAACCCCTGACATTTATACTGCAGTACAAGCAGAACTGATAACAATAATCAGAATAATGAATTAAAGTTTTGCTAATATTATGTGAAGGCATCTAAAATCAACTATCCCAATTCTGCAAACTGAGTCACTCATCTTAAAGGATTGACTGTTCCACTATAGATATTAGTTACTTAAAGTTGTGAATTTTTTCACAGGGCTTTTAAAAAATACATCAAACTAAGATGTATATTAATATTATAGAGTGATCTGCAAGAATGGAATTGTCATATGTCTGAATTTTAGAAAGCTTCAGGGTCAATAACAGTGAAGTTTTTAAGATAGCCAAAACCCGAAGAGAAGAAAATCTTGTAATTTGACAATAGCTTCTAGGTTGCAGCATGAAAAACTGAATTTAATGCTACTGTTGTGAGACATCCAAAATCCTGCCTGTATGGTCAAAGAAGGAGCCTGGTGCACTAGATCCTGCACATGAGAACTGTCAAGGTTTCATTCTTATTGACTTACACAAATAAAAAGACTGAGATTGAAAAGCTCCTCAGTGCTCAAGTGGGTATAGTCAAGATAGAGAATCCTAGCTGCTTGTCCTTCCTGAAACTGATGCGAATTTTGGAATGTACTTTACTGGGATGAGATTTCACCCTAATGTGACATCCAGAAACTATGCCTATCTTGCTTTCCTTTTGATTGCAGAGGGTTTAAGCTTCTAATTTAATTTCTAACTAATTGTGTTGAAGAGTAGAAGTTCTGCTTCCTACCTAGATTTCCTAGAATTCTCTCCCTTCTTTTCAAATATCAATTATTATCCAGCATCTCAGAAACAAACTAGTGAGTATGTAAAACATTTGCCAACAGAAACACCTTAATAAAGAAGTTACATAAAGTACAAGCTCAAGCACTGCCTAATCAGTTTGGATTAAGCACATCAGGTTTTATTCACTCAACTGGAAAACTAACATTTGCTCAGCTTGGAAACTCTAATTCTTTGTGCTTACTGGTGCTAAAAATGTGTCGTTATCTCCAGCACAGTGTTTATTCAGTACCTGTGCAAGCATCCACTGCTGCGTTAGATTAAGCTGACAAAATTCCAAAGGTATTTGGAATTCCCAAAGAAAATGTTAAAACAAAAAAACCTTTAGTGCTTGGAAGGATATTGTTTCCTTCTCTTCCACATTCTCTGTGGAAATTGGTATGCTTCTATTGTCAGTAAAGATTTGACCCAGTCCTATTTTTTCTTTAAAGTATGCCATTGAAGATGAACAATTCAGTTAATAAACCTGCTGCTCTTCTTTTACCAGCAACTCAACAGCTGTATGCAAGGCTATTGTACTCAGAAAGGAAACTAAGACAAGCTTTGAGTTACCTTTCTTGGGAAGAAGTCCTGCTGCAGATTTACAGATTATATATATCCTGGATAAATTGAAAATGCTGTCATGCAGGCTAGCAAAGCATTGTCCTTTATTTAGAGTGTGTCTGAAGAAGGTTGGCTTGTTCAGGAGCATGAGAGAAGGTATTTTAGTATGCAAAACAGTCAAGTTTTCATTTCCAGGACAACTCTGGTTATTGTTTCTCACAAAGATTTCCATAAACTGTAAACTGTTTTGCTCTATTAGTCATAATCTTGTATTATCACTTACCTGTTTGCAAAATAACAAAATAATGTTTGCAATAGTTTTTTTATATCTCAGAGTACTTGTCTTTTCACTCTTATAGGAAGACAAATAAGAATCTAATTGTTCTTTTTCCTCTCCCTAATAAAATCAATATTTCTTCCTTAAGTCACCTCATTCATTTCAGCATGCTCTGTTTGATTTTTGACTGAGACACTGTATTGGGTCATGTATTATATTAGATCTTAAACCTCTTCCTTCTCTTTTCCCAGCATCTCACTCAATTTCAATTTTCACTCGTATTTTTTTTCGCTCTGTTACTCTTACTCCTTTTTCTATCGCTCATAATATGAAGCTTTTTCTATTTGTTGTCTCACGTATATTTTCTTGGCATTAGCAAGGACTTTTCACTTTAGTATCATTGTTTTCATCTTTAAATTTCCCTCCTAGAACTTCCAGCTGGCTACAATTTTCTTAGCGGGAAGCACAGTTTCTAGAACTACTGCACAAACACAAGACGATGGATGTATTTGGAGCAGACATTCTTAGGTGATCAAGCTGAATTTCTGTGCTCACACATCCTCTGTCTTCTCTCATTTAGCATCATTTTTTCCCTTTGCATTCAATGACTTTGCAGCCATCATGCCAACAGTTCTGCTGTTCATAAGTCTCTGACCCTCCTAATTATTTTTGTTCCTTAGTTTATTCTATTTGCCGGACATCCATCCATCCATCCTTCCCTTTGTCAATTTTTGCTCATGCTTTATTAGCAATGGCTTCAGGATGGCAGATCCCCATGGTTTTGAGTGCATCCTCTACTCTCTTCATACAGAGAGAGCAAAGCAGATAAGACTGACTATATTGAATAAGGCAGGATGAGAACCCATTCCAGCCCAAATCAATTTAAGAAGCTAGCTCTTTACCAGTTTCTTTTTTGGCTCAACTAAACTACAAGGCAGAAATCACAGAAATACTTGGTACTGACCTTCTTTCTTCTGTATATTGTATAATCTAACATTCGATTCAAATTGTACTGTCTTACACTGTGGAATAATCTGAAATTGTAATAGAAAATGCTAGATCTAATGCTAGCTGTTGTAATAGAAATGTAGTATGAATCTTTAGTGCAGTAAAAGTAGTATGTCCACAGAACTGCAACAAGCAGATAAGAAATATAGTAACTGACTTGCATTATGGTCTTTACACACACAGTGTCAAACTTCTGAAGCTCATTATTTTCACAGAACCACAGAATCCTTGAATATTCTGAGTTGGAAGGGATGCACAAGGATCATTGAGTAAAACTCCTGGTCCAGAACAGCACCATCCCCAAGAATCACATTGCATGCCCAAGAGCACTGCCCAAATGTTTCTTGAGCTCTTTTAGGCTTGGTGCTGTGACCACTTCCCTGGAGAGCCTATTCCAGTGCTCAACCACCCTCTGGGTGAATAATCTTTTTCTAATATCCAGCCTAAACCTCCCTCGGCACAGCTTCATGCCATTTCCTCCTGTCCTGTCACTGGTCACCAGAGAGAGAGAGAGCAGTGTCTGCCTCTCCTTGTGAGAGAGCTGTAACTGCAATGAGGTCTCTCTTCAGTCTCCTCTTCTCCAAACTGAACAGACCAAGAGACCTCAGCCATTCCTCATGCAGCCTCTCCTCAAGGCCCTTTAACATCGTCACACTCTCTTTTGGATGCTCCCTAATAGTTCAATGTCTTTCTTAAATTGTGGTGCCCAAAATGCACATGGGAGTCAAGGTGAGGCTGCCCCAGTGCAGAATAGAGTAGGACAATCCCTTCCCTTGCCTGGCTGGCCATGCTGTGCCTGATGCACCCCAGGACAACCTCGGCCCTCCTGGCTGCCAGGGCACTGCTGGCTGAGATTCAACTTGTCAGTGACCAGGATCCATGGTGCTGCTCTCCAGTCTCTCATTCCCCAGTGTGTCTGTACATCCTGGATGAAGAATCAGTCACTCTCCCTTGCTGAACTCATTTAATTCTGGTGACTGCCCAGCCCTCTAACTTGTTGAGGTCTCTCTGCAAAGCCTCCTTGCCTTCTAGGGAGTCAGCAACTCCTCCCAGTTTTGTATTACAGTAATTTCACGATTATAAACCGCACCTGAATATAAGCCGCACATCCGGGTAGCTGGGCAGACCACGGGATTTGTCCATATATAAGCCGCAGCGGAATATAAGCCACACCTTTTTTTAAAAAAAAGCGAGGACCCATGTGCGACAAAGTAACAAGTTAGTAACAGAATCCCGCGATTGCGGGGTTTGCTGTCAAGTTGCTCAATTTGCAAACAGTTTTCACAGATTGGGGAAACCTTTAAATGCCACCTCAGGTGCCCCCCCCATGCCAGGGGTCCTGGCACTCCCGCCCCCAGCACTGGCTGCTGAGGCTCCCCATGTTGCTTTTGAGCGGTGCTGGCTCCCCGTGCCGCACGGCAAGGCGGGCGGAGAGGGCTCAGAGCAGCCCCGGCTCGGGGTGGGCAGCGCGGGCTTGGAGCAGTGCTGGCTCGGAGCAGCGCGGGCTCAGGGCAGGCGGCGCGGGCTCAGAGCAGCACGGGGCCCTGATCAGCGGCACGGCGGGGCGGCGCTCCCCGCCCGGCACTGCTTCCCTGCCGCCCCGCCTCTCCTGGCAGCAGCACCAACCCCGCTGCGAGCTCGCCCAGCTCCATGGCGGCTCTGCCATGGCTCACCCGTGGCTCTGCTCACTGCGGCTTGCCACGGTCCTGCCAGCCGCTGCTTGCTGTGCCCCCGCCGCGGCGCGGGGGCCCTGATCGGTGGCACAGTGGGGCAGCACTCCCCGGCCGGCACTGCTCCCTCGCCGTCCCGCTCCTCCTGGCAGCGGCAGCGACCCCGCTGCTGGCCAGCTCGTCCCACTCCCCGGCGACCCCGCCGCCAGCCCGCCTGGCTCCTTGGCGGCTCTGCCGCCGGCACGCCCGCCCCACTTGGCAAAGCCCGCTCCCCACCTGCCCGGCCGCAGCTCAGTGGCAGCTCTCCTCTTGGCCAACTCTCACTTCCGGGTTGGCATTTTGCCGGGATTTGTCCATAGATAAGCTACACCTGAATATAAGCCGCACTACTAGGGTAGGCTGGATTCTTCAATGAAAAAGGTGCGGCTTATATTCATAAAATTACTGTATTTACAAACTTGTTTAGTATCTCCTCCAGTCCTGAATCCAAGTCATTTAGGAAGATGTTGAAGAGCAAAGGGACGAAGATGGAGCTCTGTGGAACCCCACTAGTGACAGGTCACCAGTCTGATATCACCCCATTCACTTAACCCTTTGTGCCTGACCCATGAGCCAGTTGCTCACACAGCACGTGTTTAACCAGCTATTAACCTTCAGATAGTTTGTAAATGGACAGTATCATATATCTGTGGAGGTGACAGTGATATTCAAGAAAACAGTAAATACTGCCAACTACTCTAAACAAAGTGCTCGCAGAAAGCTGAAACCTCACAAAGTCACAAAGGCTGTCTACATTAGCAAACAATATAAGTGGATCTGTAGATCAAAGCAGAGTGTGCTGAAGCTCCCACATCTCAGCTGTCTGCTTTTTATGGAATTTCATGTCAGACTAGCTTCATTTTGGTCACTTAGAATAAAAGTGGTCATGAATATGGTTTGAAGCCATTTCAAAGCCCAGTTCCTGCTGCTGGTGTCTCTCAGAGGCTGCTTTGCATTTGGCATACTGGGATGAAACTTCTAATTTAATTTCCATTGAATGTAGCTTTGTTCTTATGCACCAAAACTGATAACTGAACTAATATTTAACAAATTTATTTTGATCTCTAGAAAACTGTACTCACTTTGACTAGAGGAGCTTTGATGTAAGTTGTGGTCAGGTATAATTATTTTGAAAGGAATCATCAATCTCTCAAGTTCGGTAGCTAGACAAGCATCGGAACAAAATACTAAGAGAACCATTTGCAAATCTGACAATTGAAATTGGGGGGGGGGGGTGGTGGTGTTTATTTTATTTGAAAGATTGGTGTAAATTACTTGACTCTGCATTAAAGAAGTTTGTAAAGTGTCTAAAATTTATTTCACTTTAATAACCCACAGAAAATTAAAGGAAGTAGTAATGCTAGCTAACATCTTATTAAATCCTCATCTCTGATCTTTGATGCACTCCAAAGTCTCTCTCTGAGTAGATATTTATCCTCCTTCATTCACAGATGATAGTCCACTTTAAGGCACATGAGGTAATTTATAAATGAATACACAAAAACTCAAAATGACACTTAACAGCAATAGCTCCACTTACGCAGTCCCTGAGGCAAAAAATTTGGAAGCAGCATGGGAAAGCCAATGCAATCATTGTGGTATTTTAAATTACTCACAATATTGTGCAACACAAGCATATTACATTTTATTGGAAAATAAATGGTTTTATAAGGCAGAAAAAAGGTGGATAGAAAAGGTTTTATGCAAGATCACGATTACGACTGGAACTATCAGTTATTCCCAGCTTTTGTGTTTTTGAACTAGCAGAAATTGTATTTCTTGTTTGTTTGGTGGTTTGTTGTTTTGGGGTTTTTTTTTGGCCAGGATCTACGCCAATGGAAAATCTGATCAACTTTTAAAAATTTTGTGTGGCTGCTAGTGATATTCACTGGCCAATTTTTAAGAAAGGTTAGTAAAATTTTGGGAGCCAAAAAGTAATCATTACTTTTCAAAAGTTCTGATTAAGATGTCAGAGTGGGCAGTGGAATGTATTTAGAATCCCATGTAATTTGATTGTGTTGGCCTATTTAGATAAATTGCTTTGGAAAGACAAATAAACCAGCTACTTAAAATGTCCAAGGGGGCCAGGCTTCATTCCAGTTTTTCAAACAATGACTGAAGCAATAGCCTTTTGTAACTATCAGCCAATCCAACAATAGACATACAAGTGTCAAAATCGAATAGAAAGGATGATACAAGCACCTGGATCACCATTACTAACAGAATAAACAGTACAAAGTGTTATTTAACTGCAAATGCTCAGCCTTTTTTGCCCTTGAATTGTAGACCTTTGGAGACCACGTTAAAGGAAATAAACACCCAGAGTTTGAAACATCTGAAGCTGAGACATCATCCCACATAAACCCGTGGGACTATCTGCGTTTGTTTAGTTCCGTTCACTAGATGTGCTAAATCTGCCAGACAAGCCCAAGATTTAGAGCATATTAATACTATGCTTTCAGTAACCTGAGGCTCTAAAACCCATACCACTGTCCTTAAAAATCAAAATAGAGTCTGACCCAGTAATGTAGCCTTTTTATCAATTTGCATCACAAAGAACACACACTCTGTTGCCTTTTCCATTCATAAACAGGGAGAGGTAAGGGTGGAAAGGGTTAGAAATGGGTACAGTAATTTCACGATTATA
>VRYO01001269.1:5278284-5296617 GCA_009812075.1 Sialia sialis | reverse complement strand
TGCGATTCCATTACTAATTCATTACCTTGTGGCGCACAGATCCTCACTGCAAAAAAAAGTACGCCTTATAGTCTGGTGTGCCTTATGTATGGACAAATTTGGAAATTTGCCGACAACCCAGAAGTGCACCTTATAATCTGGTCTGCCTTATAGTTGTGAAATTACTGTATTTCAACTTCACTATCCAGTCCACAGCACACACCACAGACTTTCCCTAAGTATGGAATACAGTTAAGTCTAAATTGAAGTGAGCAAATCTCTCACATTAATAGATGATACAAAGTTGGAATTGATGTCTGTTGACTAACATGTTCAGGAGCATCATTTTAGTCTGCCACTCCACTGAAATTTAAGAAATTACTCGCTTTCTGGAAAAATTAAGTGCTTCTTGACTTTGATACTTCATTTTTCCATATTTGCAGAGACTTTCTGACTATCAAATAAGAATAATTTGTCTCACTTTTAAAGCTTTTTAGATTAGTTTTTTGTTTATTTATAGACCATATTAATGGATAATATATTAATGGATTTACATTAGTGAGCCTCCCTGGTGATGTAGCTCACACTGAACAAAGGTTTCTGCATTTTCTAGCTTTATGACTGCACTGAAGACTGCTCCAGTGAAGACAAAACAAACAACTCCAAGGCTTCTGATGGACTTGTTGACATTTGGTTGGTCAAGACATGTAACAAAAGTTCTGCCAACTCCATGACATGGTTGCAGCTGTTTGAGTGAAATGGTGTGGTCAGTGCCACAGCCGGCAGTGAAAGCCTCAATAAAAATGGTGCATGCGTTGAGCTCCATACACCAAACAGCCACAGATGCAAACTATTCTCCTGGCCAGCAACACAGCTCACCTTCACCATTTTCACACTAAGTACAAAACTGTATTACTGGTGGTGTCTGTGAAGAGCATCATGCCAGAAACACAAATTGGGCTGTTTCCCAGTTCTAGGCTTGTTTAACAATATGAGTGACACAAAAAATCCTTTTGATCATCTTTAGCAAATTTAGTATCACTTTTCAAAAATATTTTAGATGTCAGCAACTGTTTATAAGGAAGATTATTTGATATTAACACACTGGAGAAATACACTTTATAATATGAGTATTTTAGGTTCTAGACTAAGCACTTGGACAGATGTCCTAAATTTGTTGTAGTCTCATTTTCTGCCTTGAATCTATATTTCAGGGTTACTGCAGCAAAGTCTGTCCTTTACCATTTCCTTCTACAAACTGATAATAGAATCAGTACAATCAGAAAATATACACAAATTAATAAGAGACATTTACTTTGGCCTGTGGAATAATCTTTAAAATTAGGCAGCATGTGACCTGATGTTATTCCATTTACCAAGTAGTTTTTATTTTAGTAAACAGATAATCAGAGTTCATATGAAAAAAGCTTATAAGAAACAACCACCATCAACACTAATGTAATTCCATAGGAACATAAACTACCAAAAGTATTGATGGAGGGTAGGTGAAGAAATGGTGGTATGCCTTCTGACACACGAGTGCACGGTAAATGGCAGATGAGAAAAGCAGTCTAAGATCAAAAACACTCTGGTCTGAAGAGAGATGGAAATAACAGACTACATGTTGTACTTACTCAAACAAAACACCTATGAAGGAGCCGTGTCCCTAAAAACAGAGAGCAAAATTATCCTAAAAGAGATAATTCTACGCAGTTCTTGTTTTTAAATGTAATAATTTAACAAAAACACATTAACAACCATGTTCCAAAAATATTTTGTTTCAAATAGCACCCAGTAGATTCCTAAGTAAAATGACTAGAAATTTAAAAATATCATCACTGCATATTCTCACACTACAGATTTTGTCATTATTAGGGGAAGAGAAAAAAAATTCATTATTTCAGCCAGAGAAATGATAGATATGCAACTTCAACTTTAGAAACAGGAGAACTTTGTTGTTAGCACTAATGATGAATGTTGGATGTTGTTGGATTTTAACCACAGCAATCTCCTTCATTTTTGCTGTCAACATTCCCAGAAGCATTGCAGATTTTTGAATGACTTGGGTATTGGATTCTGCTATGTTGTACTCTTGTACAGAGCACAAAAATATTCTTCAGTTTTAAAATCTAATTTACATAAAAAAAGCAAATAAGTTCATATTCACAGCAGTCTAGACATGCTTACAGTAAAGAGTTATATTGTGCTGGAGTAAGAAGTACTTAAGCAGGAAAAAAAATTATCCAAGATGGAATTTTTTGGGGGGATCACTTTCATTCACATGTAAATACTAGCTATAAGGCAGTTTTTAAGCCAGGGGCATCAAGTGTTCTGAAATTTTAATTTAATAATTAATTGCTTTCCACCCCTTCTACTGCTAGTTTTCCTCTACAAATACTTCTAAATTTTACAATTACATTAAAATCACAGGACTTTGCATGATGTCCATTTTTGACAAGGTTGTGTCATCAGATATTCACCTGCTGCTCACATTGACTTCAGTATCAAATTAACTTCAATTACTTCTGTGAGGTGACAAGGGCTTGGAGAGAGATACATTTGTTAGTAATACACTGCAGATAAAAGGAGTTTACATAGGTACTGTAAAATTCCACTGTTAACAAGCACTGCCACAAAAATTTATGAAAAAAAATTGTATGCGCATTATAGATATGAGAACATATCCAGGTTATAGACTTCTCATTTATAGCTAACAAAATTATATCAGTGTTACAAAAATACCTACTGATTTCCTTTCAGAGTAATACTGGAGTTTTCATTCATGAAAAACCATTCAGTGAAGAGACTATGCATTGCAAGATAGAGATGAACTGATACGTGAACTCCTTAGCTCAGAAACAGATTTTAGAATAGTAGTTTCTTTGTTGTATGGGTTTTTCATATATCTGCTTTATTTACTTTACTATAATAGTTAGTAAAATGTGGCTGAGCTCTGAATGTCCAAGAAGCACTTTCCCCATCACTTATGACTGGCTTCCATCAAAAATTTGAAAAGTAAATGTAATAAAATTGTTTTGTTTTGCACTGTAAAATTTTATTTTTTATTTTTATTTCAACATTTCTTCTTAGGATGACACAATTACAGAACAAAAATAAATTGTTTTGTCTATTTACTAAATATAATCTCAAAAGTAATTAAGTACTCTCAAGTCTGCTGTAAAACATTAGGAGCTAAAGGGCCTAAAATTTATAGCTTATTCATGTGACAACTATTTGATGCTAAAATAGAGGGCCAGTGCATTTTTGAAAGCACAATATTGTATTTCAGCATTAATACTAGCCTGATACTAACTTATAAAATCTGTATGTACTTAGTACATACATAAAAAATAGCCTGATTCACCAGATGCTAAACAGAACAAAGATATAAATTATCATTTTTTGTGTGTGTGATACCACATTTTTTATTATTGAAAACCACTGCTTTGGGCAAGAATTGAGTAATGCAATATTAAAGATATATAAAAAGATCTGGCTATCAAATTTTAGGCAATTTTTAAGATGTGAAATATACAAAAGGTTTTATTTTAAAATTATCTGCTTTTCTACTTTAAAAACTGAAACTGTGCATAAGAGTATTATTTCAGACCAATATGGGAAAATATTATTTCTTAAACCACAAAGGGACAGTTTCACATAATGTCATGAATGAAGCTTTAGCCTTCAGTAAAGAGGAAACAAAATTCATTTGTAATATGAACCTCTATCAAAGGTGGAAGACAGACAAATATTACATGCTAGCTAGACTGCCATGCCAAGAGGGAAAATTTAAGAAAGAATTTCCTGGCTTTGGAGTCCATAAGTCTACTCAGTAAAAATTTTTTTTTCTTTTTTTTTTCTTCCTTTTTTTTGTGTGTGGGTGGTTTGACATCTCTTCTGTTCTTCCTTTTAGAAAATTTTATAAAAAGATATAAAATTGATGAAAACCCAGTCATATGAGCAAAGGCAAATATACTAAGCAGTGAACATACTTAAAGTTTTAAAGTCAGAATTATTCACACAGTAGTAATTTCTGTCCTGTATAGCACAAAAGTCAATTCAACACTTGATGTAACAGTGAGGGAGATCAAACTGCTTATCCTTAGTTTTCTAACAATATAAAGCAGTAGTTATTCTGTTTTAAGAATACAAACTTCAGATTTTTAAGCTACAAGTCAGGGAAAAAATGTATAAATGCATAAAATTGTAAGATTTCTACAAATTCCTCAGGAAAAAGAGAGGACATTACATTTGTGGTATTACTTCTCGGCTAAGACTCTAAAAGTCCCATTTTTTAACCTACAGGCACTTTCATGTCCAAGAAACATTTAAACTTTGGTAAAAAGTTCAGCAATCCATGCAGCAGACCTTGTTACCACATAAGGTGTTTTGAGAGCATGATTTATTACTTCATAATATATTTTAAAGTGACCTGTCTTTGTTTTGGCCATAATTTTTATGTACCATAAAGTCTGCAAGCTGGTGACATTTCATTTTGCAATATTTTAACTTTCAGCAGACCAAACCAGTTAAAATATTTCAAATGACATATTTCCACCTCTGCTCTGATCTAAGAAAAAAATATACTATAAATGTTAGATCCACTTACAGTAAGTTTAGTTTGTAGTAGCTGTGGCTTGGGCTAAGCACTGTTCCATATCATCCACACTTTTTGTAGAGAGCAGAAGTTTATTTGTTAATTTTTTTCTTGTCCCTGTCATAGCCATTGAGGTCAGGATGTGCCTGTTTTGTTTTCTTGACCCACTGAATGAGCAGATGTGCCAGAAGTCTGCAAAAAGCCAATGCCAGCACTACCATGCGCAGCATAATACACCAAAAAACAGTAAAGAAAACTTTTTAAGCAAATCAGATTTTTTTTCAATTTTAACCAATTTAATTTCATGGAAAATGAATAGAATAAACGCAGTCTTTTACTCATTTCTGTGTCTGATTTTGCTGTTCTGTTTGTTCTGTTTGAAACAGATTGAACACAAGGTGATTGTCAAGGAAGTGCACTGTCCAGAGCACTCACTGGGTCTACAGAACACTTCATGAGAGTATTAAAAAAAAAAAGTCCTCTTTTGAGAAGGCACATCATGGCCTGTGAATTTTACCTGAGACACCTACAGTGATAAAAAAGGACAGTGTTTCAGAGAAGAAATAATCTTCCTAAACAAGAGTGGAGTCGTAAAACAAAATTTTTTGCATGGTGTTAATGTTGCTACAGTACTCTGACAGCTTTGGCAAATCTTGTAAGGCACACTAGCAGTGATCCAGCCAGAAGTAGCTGAGAGATTAAAACAAGAACCATCAGAAACACCTGCATTTCTTTAGACAGCAGAAAATTATTCTATGATTTGCTCTTTGAGACTATGGTAATGAAATATTGTCCAATTTGTTTAGAATAGTGACAGCTGAACAAATACAAATGTGCAATATTGTATATCCATAGTATTTCACAATCAATATGACACATCTTCTCTAATAGAGAAGAAAACAGAATAAATAAATGAACATTAAACACTGCTTTTAAAATTTTCATAGCCACATAGAAGTGCCTTTCAACACTCTTGATACAGATGGGTGAAATTCAGATTATTTAAAGTGCCTAACCAAGACCATCTGATAAAACTGTTCTGGCCAAAAGAATAATTCTAGATAACTTATAATACATATATACTGAACTTGAAACCAAGATGTGAATTTTCACTTGCTTTGAGAAAATTTTGTTTCATCACTTCTTCCTTAAATGATTTTTTCCAACTGAGTGACCTAAAATTACAAATGTGTCTGTAGAACACTTTATAATTACTCTCTCTCAGAATAATAGGCAAATTCTGAATATTTTTTCATTATTAATAATGCTATTAAAATAATAAAAAAAACAAGTGTCAGAACAAATCCTGTTAAGAGGTAAATAAGCTCATAGCAAAGATTAATGTCATGGGCATTTCACTTCACAGTATTTGAGTAATACAATAAATTTAGACTAGAAGGACTGCAGAAGCAAATACAAGACAATAGTAAAATCACTTAGGTGTACGAGTCACCTAAATTATCACAAGAGGTCATCAGAATCACGCTTGGTGCTCTTTCATTTGAGTGTTTGGCAATTGCTGAATCATGAAGGGTGCATCACTCTTACAGCAGATGGAATTACTACTGTTAAAACAAAAAAAAAGTGTAATGGAATTTACCACAGAGAAAAGTGGTGTGGTTTTGTCAAATATTCTACTGCTTTCCTCCTTCTGCTTGCAGCTTCGTTTCACTAACAGCACCATGAGTAGAATCTTCCTTGGTGGCACTTGTATCCAAAGGAACCATCCCTTTCGTAAGTGCTAGAAATAAATCACACAAAAAAGGTGATTAAGCATCTTCAGAGTCACACACTAAGTCAGTTAGACTCAGTGATCTTAGAGACCTTTCCAAAACCTGATTCTTGGATTTAGTTGACTGACCATTAGTTTTGAATACAACATGTACTTCATTACATGATATTATAATTTATTCAGCAAGTAATACAGCGTTAATAAATATTCAATCTTGATAAGGCTATGAATTGAGAAACTGAATTATTTTTCTAGAGAAAAAGATTTTAATACCCTATAATACAGGCAAAGTCAAGAGCTTTCTTAGACACAAGAAATGTAGACTGTGTTTTAAAAAAATTTATTATTTCACTAAGATTTATTTTCCATTTATTTTTCCAGAATTTTTGTTTAAATAAGATAAGACAAATCTCTCAAAAATTTGTGAAGGAAGATTTATCCACAACATGGACTTAAGTCACGAAGTGACACTGAACAGGTGCTTATACAATGTCATACTGTGCATATACCTTCACAGCATGGTACACATATAGTGCCTTTTAAAAAATATATTACATTGCATCAAATCCAGACAATACGAATTAACAAAACATCCTATAATAAAATGCTGCAGAAAAAAAATCAAATACCCAAACATTTAGCAAAAGGTAGTAATTAAGGGAAGTGGCTACCAGCTTATATAACATACCCTTCTAATGGCTTTCTTTATAGCACAAGCACGTAAGAAAGGTGGCCCTACTCAATATCCAGAGCACAATTTTTAATGATCCAGTAAAATGGTAACAGTACATAACCAAAAGTTATTTATTAAAGAGTAAGACTTCACAGTTTGGTTAGAACAGGTGAGATGTTTTCACTTTCAGAAGAATGAAATCACTGTGTTTGGGACATTGGTATAACAGTGAGCTGTAAGTTTTCAGCATAAAGTTTGAAGTTTTCAGAATTGGTCCAAAGCTGTGCTGCTGTATGCTACATCAGTGGTACCTCCTGTGGACAGTATTCAAAGTAAGGTGAAAAATCATAAATAAACTTCATTGCTTAACTAATTGAATTTGCATTTTTTTTAGAGATGCTGTCAAGTTTCCAATCATTCCAAGTTCTTATGCTTAAGTAGCCCTAGGTTTTGTTCTAGGAGGGCGTCCACAGCACAGTGATGCTGCAATGTCTTTTCACTTGTAAGTACATTACATTATTTATAAATGCCAATAAAAATAGTCTTAAGAACTTATGAAAAAGTGTACACAGAGGGATAAACACAGACATCAGCAACACAGTGCAAGAGTTAATTGTTATGACAATAAAGCCTATATTCAGGACAACTTGGTTTTATTCAGTTTATCAGCCATACCACATACCATGTTAACACAAGAGTGTTGTCTATCCCAGCTTCTGGAGCCCTGGAACATAAATTCCCAATAACAACAGAAAGCCTCTAAGACATATGGTTTCTGAGAACCACACATGTTAAAACCTCAAATTGATTAAATGTGCAAAGAGAAAGGCAGGACTCAATTCACAAAGCTAATGCAAAGCATGTGTAACTCTAGGGACTTTTCTACTCAAAATTTCAGGAAAATACAGTGGCCATAAAAACAGTTTCTGAGGCTTATTCTTTAGATAACAGCTAGTAGTGACTGTCTGGACTAACCATTTTGGTCTGATAATAAAGAGATTGCAAACCACATCAAGTGAATGTTTCCTTGAATAAATTGTTTTCTCATTTAAACTTCCTCATTTCTAAGAAAATGGGTATAGAAATAAAAGCACATTTCCTCAACATATTTTAAAATATGCTTGTAATGGAAAAGCTGTTATAATTGCAGAAATTATACCAGAAACAAAACACAATGTTGATGTCACTTACTTTCCTTTTAACTGCTTGCTGCATTGGCAACGTTTTAGTAAATATATATATATGGAAATAGACTGTTGTTCCCTTATTTATTTTCCCATACTCTTTGTCCTTTGTTCTTCAACCAATTTTAAACTTAAATCCCAGGATCTCCCTCACAGATAAGTTAAATTATAACAAATGAGTCTGCTCTCCTTCTGGGTGCTCTCTACAAGTCATAGGAGACCCACATTGGGAAGAAAGCTTCTAGTACTAGTTATTGACTCAGTAGTCTGTAAGACTTCATGAATTGAAGAGAGATGGAATGGGGAAACATAAATCACAAAGGCTTGCAAACTACTCCAAAAGGTAAATGAAAGAAAAAAAAAATCCATCCTTCTGTTTCTGAAGAAGGAGACAATTAATCACAGAAAATAGATGATGACGTGTATAGGAAGATTTATTAAAAGCTACAGTAGGTTTGGGAGCAAAGATGTCAAATTATACTTCACTGTCAAAGTCCCAAATGATAATTAATTAATATCATTACTGAAATTAAAAGTTCATGATGTTTTTCTGACTATCATGACTGAAGTAGCTGACTTTTCATTTGCCACTCACTGGAAAAATCTCCTTAATGCTAATACCACTGCAGAATTTTCACTGTCCTCAAGAACTATACCAATAAATTCAAAATACACATTAGACTGGTGGAAATCAGTTTCAGCATAAAGTGACAATCAGTCACAAACCAAAGTTTGTGGAGTGATCCACGAGCCACAAGCACTATGTAGTGAGTTGAATCACCACTGTTTTTTGTTAATAACTTATTTTTTTATCTCCGGAAAATTTTGTATTTAGTGCTGGTAAAGAAACCCAGTTGAATCAGAGAATAAATATGCAGAACTGTTTAATCAGATTAGTATTCAGATCACATGGATCCTATATCTCTTAAAACTGCCTAAAATTTATTAAAGAGTTTTGAAGCAACGAAGTCCTAGCTTGTTTAATTCAGGTTGAGCAATATAAAGACATTGTAATATTTTAGGAACATTTATGCTGCATTTTTAAATTTCAGTCAATTTTTGCAGTGAATCACTTTTGGAATTCTTGAGATTGAAAGGGACGGCTAGAGGCCATTTAACTGAACATGCTGTGAGTTATTGGTTACTTCTTTTCTATACCCAAAACAGGCTCAGCTGTACTTTGATTTGCAAGACTTTCACAGGGATGAGGTTTGGGAAAATGGAAAAATCAACTGTGAGTCAAGGTAAAGTGCTCCTGAAGTACAGAGATATTGCTCCTATGCTTTATTCCCACTATTGTTATTCAGTACACTCTGCAAAACGATACTAACCCCAACCCATAGATTCTGAAAGGAAGAGAAACCAATTACCTTCAACCTCATCAGATCAGGACTTGCTGGTGGGCAGTAATGTACCACAGAACTCATTCTAAAATGCAACACTTTCAAAGTGCAGAGAATACAACTTTCTATATAGGTTCCCAGTACACAAACTGGCTATATTGAAAATAAATGGAAGACGTTACCCTTCTGAAGGGGAGTATTTTGATATCCATGTATGGATATACTCAAAAAAAATCCTAAAAAACCTGGTTTTTAAGTTACTTTTCACACTCACTTATGCAAAGGTGTGCCTATGTACTCAATCAAGATCTAATATATCCTATTTGATTAAGCATTTCCCAGCTGTATCAGAGATCCCATGACTTCACATTAACACAAGCTGTATGCACACAAGAGTGTAGAGAAAAAACAGTTAAAACACGATTGAAGTAGAATTAGCAAATTCAACTTTCACTGATAAAATGCTACACAAGCATGACTCTAACTGGTGCACATGAAAGATCTTGGAAAGAATTCATGTGTGAGTACATCTCTCTGGTCCCTCAGAAGATTACACAAGCTTGACTCATTATGCAGAGATTCAGAATTCAAGGGCAGCCCTTTTCTTTGGCACAGGTTTGGGTGACAAATAAAATATATTTTATGTACCAGTTAAAAAAGCCCAAACAACTGTCAGTGGGATGAAATGAAGTATTTCCTAGGCAAAGACATCCATCCAGCATCTAAAATTAAAACACAGAAGGATATTAAGATGGTTCTAGCACTTCTTTTTTGAATACTAGTGTTTTGCCCTTTCAAATAAAAAAAAATTTAGAAAAAAATGTTACCTATACATTTTTTTCTGTAATACAATACTTACAACTTGAACTTGAAAGCAGTGAGCTGCACAAAAAGCTATTTTGAGATCGCCAACTAGAAGAGTGAGCAGCCACTTCTATATCAGAAATTTCAGCATCCATTTTCACATCCTATGGGAACCAAATAAGAACAATTTTATCAGTTACTATCAAGCAGCTGCAAACTTTAACAAAAAGCAAACAGCACATATGCACTCACATGCTGTGATTTCACACACACACTGGAAAAAATTATTTGAATTCTCTGAATTGAATTCTCAGTATTGTAGTAAGCTCAAATTAATTTGCTTACGAGTTTTATCCCCATTTCACCACTATAAAATATTTGCAAAAAACTGCTTTGCCTTGAGAAAAGCACTGGCACTAGAAGTCTTTTCCACTACAGCAAATTGTATAAATGCTCTTTCCTGTTCACATCACATCCAGCTCATATTAGCAAGGCAGATATCAGTGAATGATGACTTCCTCATCAATGACTGGTTCATATTAATTCACTGAAGTTCCACAAGAAGTAATAAATATAAATCTATTTTCTCTGCCACTAAAGAAACTTCAAGTTCATTGATTTCTCATATCAAAATACCTAAAAGTGCTTTTGAATTTTTTTTTGTTAAACCATTAAATAAAGTCTGAAGCAAAATGTTACTATTTATGATTAAACCCATACAGTATAGCTTCTTTATGAGGAAAGTAATTTGTTCTATAAGCTAAAAAGAGAAGATAAATTTTAAAAGGTCATTTAAAAATCCCTGAAAAATCTCTATTAGCTCTGCAGCAAGTCGTTCCCCAGTTACAATACCATCCAAAATAAGATTAAAAGTTTGGCTTTGTATCCAAATTACTCAGTTTCTTGAAATGAGAAGAAGCAATAATGAATAAATGCATCAGTTCATAAAACACACAATATTACTGCTGAATTCTTACCATAAACAGCCTCAGGGAATTGTGTTAAAACATCTTACAATTTATCATTCGTGCTGATACTAAGATTTGAAAGCTAAACAGAAAAAAAATTTCTACATTAATTTAGAGATACAATGAGCTTTTGTTTCATCATTGAAGAAGGATTTACTCCTATTAAGACTAATGGGAATTATACATATTAATCCCCTTATGTGCTGATGAGAATCTTAATACCTAAAGTGTTCATAGCACAGCAACAATTTTTAAAGAATAAAAAAAGTTTTTGTCTTTCCATTCTGCTTCCAGAAATGCTTTAAAATAAGAGCTTTTAAACATGAACGGTGCTTTTACCAGTATCTGCAATACAAAATGGCTTTCTCTTTACAGAAATATTTATGTATACAGTGTGCCATTTGTCATGTGCTTCACTGACAGTTACATCTGTATGTTGTATTTGAGTAGATGGGTCAATTGTCTGTGGCAGGGAAACTCTCCTAAAATATTTGTATCTCTACATCAAAATATTTATCTCTAGTTTTCCTCAGGTTTTCTGTTTTGATTTTGCTTCTGTTGCTATTTTAATTTAATACGCCATATTTATGAGGTTTTCCCCCAATTTCAGCTTTATCTACTATTATTTGGCCTTTATTAGTTGAAAAATCAAGATTGTTGTACCTTATGGCATTTTGCCAGTCTATGGCCTACTTTTATAACTGGAAATCTTCCATTTTACACATACAAATAGAAATTATAATTTTTCAGGGCGTCTAAGTAACAGGTGTTTTAAAGCCATCTGACAAGATTACAGAAGAGTAGGAAGATTGAGTGGGGACAAAAGAAATCATAAGAAAGAAAGAAAAAAAACTGCTCTTAGAGGAACATTTTTCCTCCTTAAAATGAAGAAAGGTTGGGACACAAGATTAGATAATGCCTGTCTGAGATCAATGTTGGCAAGCAAGCTGAAACAAGTGTATTATAAGAAAGGCTAGAAAGAAAAACATAACCAAGAAGAAGGATTAATTCCAGAAGTAATTTCATTTAAAATGATCAATGTAAAGATTTTATAAGAAACATGGATTTTCTTATCACCTATCAAATATCTGTCTCCTTGGTATAGCAGGGGCACTATATACACAGCAAAAATATCAGAAAGAACCAACTCTTATGTCCTCAAACCTACACTCTTCCAGCAATCAATTTTAGAGATTCCCAACAGACAAACAGTAAAAAAAAATTTAAAAAAATTTTAAAAAGCATTTGAGTTAGTTTCAAAGGAGGGTACGAAAGGCAAGCATTAAAAAGGTTTTTTTTAGTCTAAGCTAGCCCGATCACTGAAATCAGATTAGCACCCGTCTGTTACTTGGTTTTGAACATTCTGTTCTATTTGCAACAGCCGTGACAGCAAAGAGTACTGTATGTCATGCAAAACCCCAATTAGGCCTGACTAAATAGAAACCATTAAATGCTCTCAGTTGTCTAAAGAAAGAGAATTGTTTTGGAATCAGCTTTGTACTGGATTCTGATTATTGAGTTCAAATCACACAAGCTCAGTAAGTTCGGTCAGCTTAGTGCAATGTTATGTTCCACCATCAGCTGATTGCATTCCACTTAGCTTTTCAGTGTTTTCCAAATTTCAATAGCTACTGATTTAGTAACACTTGTGTGGAGAGAAGAAAAATTCAAGATACTGAAAATTATCATCAGCAACAGACTGATTGTGCCTGTTTCCTCCTTTCAATTCTTTCTTACAGAAGAGCAAGATGGCTTTTTCAAGTAACTTAATACCTTCTTACAACAGTAATTTATTAAGCTAACGTATTCTGTATTTATTTTACCTTTTCCACTTTTTAAAAGACATACTGTAAGTATGTTCTCATTTTACAGAGGGAAGATGGTTACAGATAAGTTGAGGAATACAAGCTTGTTTTTGATAGAGTGTGTGATCCTTGATTTGAGCTCCATTGCTTAGAGACATAGCTATGATACTGTGACAAAGAAAATTATTTGATTGAGGTGTGTAGCAGAAATACTAGTATGACTCTTCAGGTCTGATCACTTATTTTAATCACTTCCATAAGAAATTGTAGTTCTGCTGAAGCAAGATGCTATCACAATGACAGTGATATGACAATAAACAAGTTAATACGGCAAAGAAAGCGTGTTAAAAATTGGAAACTCGAACCCATTATAGGCAAAATTTCCAAAGAAGAGCACAGGATTTGTATTTTAGGGAATTAGTTATTCGTGCTTAGCACTGCTATAAGTCCAGTGAGTGACCTTTAGCAAACTACTTCCCTTCTGTTTGCCTGGATTTCATTTATGTGTAAAAGACATATCATACAGAATCATTTGCAAAGAATGCAAATATCAACCACTGAAAAATTACTACATGTGATTTATAAATTAGTGAACCTTTTTATAGAGGAAACAGGTTTCTATATCTTTTATTTGAAAGGACAAGAGAAAACTGAACAAAACAATTTAAAAACTGCTGTAGACAGCAATATGACAAAGCAGGTAACCACGTCAGAGTAAGTAAGATACCTTTCTGTGAAAGCTGAAAATTTTTGGAGAGTATCAATGGCAATTCATCAAATTTCATGCCATGTCAATATACCTGCCAGCTATATGAAACAAAGACATTCATGTGTGCTTTGAGGAGTTAATAAAGTACAGTTATGTTGCTGATGGAAAGTAATTAGGACACAAAAGTGGAATACACACACGTACCTTGACTTGCCCAACCCTTTGCTTTGAATCTTCCAGCTGT
Organism: Sialia sialis; assembly: GCA_009812075.1. NCBI lineage: Eukaryota > Metazoa > Chordata > Aves > Passeriformes > Turdidae > Sialia > Sialia sialis. Next base: position 5,282,579 of record VRYO01001269.1, on the reverse strand, counting down.
TGCTGCAAAGAACTCACTAGTTCTTTATACTTCATATACCTCTCCTCAATCATCTCCCTTCGGCAACGGGATTCCTAGAAATGCATTTAAAGATTTAGATGATTTCATAACGTGAAAAGTAGCTAGAAATTCTGACTGTTGTCAACACAGGTATTGTCAAGGATTTTCACCACAGCAATAACAAATTAAGTACTAACTTTCAAAGGCTGACCTACAGGGACCATACAAAAGCATAATGTTTTGTACAGAAAAATAATGTTAAAATACATTAGATTAAAATAGAAATGGCCTTATCCTTAACTGGTGAATGATTTCTTGTAACCCTTTCCAAACTTCAGCACTATCATACTTTCTAACAAAAATTCTGTAATGGTGAAAAATTAATTACAAAACTACAGAAACAAGCACTAAGGAGAAAAGGATTCTAAGGATATGGACAAAACAGTATTGTTAACAAGAAAACATAATGCTTCTCACTGAACTAACTAATGATACACTTGAATTAATTACCCTCCTAGAAAGCCTGAGAGGTTTATCAAAACTTACTTCCTCTTTCCTTCTCCCTTCCTATGAAAACACTGAAGGAAGTACTTGCTAGCTATTGTACAAAAAAATCGAATATGTTATTTGCAAATAGAAACAGTAATGAAGCTCCAAACTGACATTCTTCTCAAAGCTAAGGCATAAAGCTTAGCTCTCTCGAATAATAAATTATTTCTTAAAAACACTGTGTTGATAGGGACTCTTCTTCAGAAAACCATCTTCAAAAAATCAAGCATGATGGAGAGTCCAACTGAAAACAAAGATTTTGCATTCCAATCTAACAAATATTGGCTAAGTTATAACTTGCACAAACCAGAAAGTGATTGTAATTTCATAGCAGTGTTAAGTGACAGAGGGCAAGTGTGAAGGACATTGCAGATAGCTGAGAACAAAATTTTTCTGTTAGCAGAAACAGAAGGCAAACACAAACCTCTGTCAGAGCAAAAAAAGCTCTTCTGGGGATACTTGGAATGTGAAATTAAAACTATACATCTCAACAGCATTCATAAAAAACCCAAAAATGTTAACCAGTACTTGCATTACCAAATCTGTTGATGATGACAGCAACAAAGTGGTGTAGAATTATTAACTGATGACCTCGTGCAGGATCACAAAATAAGCAATGGTCCAAACAAGTATGTTTTGAAATGTTTATGACAACCACATATTAAGAAATTTTGCATATCAAATAAAATGCAAATCATTATGTATTTGTTGATCTGGGGTTTAATACTGATTTACAATTTATATTGTGCAAGGAAGATACAAATTCTTTTTTATTAAACCACCCATTTCATAAATGGAAAGTAGCTGTGGTACAGGGGTTTAGCCATTTAGCCACTGAAGATCTAATCTGAGCCTTATCCCTCTTAAAAATATGTCACCACTATTGTCAATATGTCCCACCATGTCCAAACAGATCTTGATTGGACAGTGGTGCTGAGAAAATAAGTGACAAGTGTTCTCGTTATGTCAAAACAAAATAAAAAAGTTGTAAAGATCATCTATCTTCACTCATTAAGTTAAATATTGAAACAGCTGGCACAATTTATTTAATTATAAAATTTTCATTTTTTAACATGCAATATCAGAATTTACCACTCAAAAAAATATTCTGAAACAGTAATTAACACATGACCTGCTATGCCCAGTTATCAATGTTTGCCTACATTATGGAGCATAGAACTAAATTTATAACTTCAAAAAGATCCATATAAACAGGAAAATAAATTTCAGTATATTTCTGTCTATATAATATGTACATATGCAACTGTATATTATTAAACAACTTATCTTATTCATAGAGAATATTAATTACTAAAATATTTTACAACTACTGAGAGAGTCAAATGAAATCTTTCTCACTCCAGTATCTTTGCAATCTTCTAACAGGCTCAGTTTCTCAGGTACAGACTCCAGGTGGTTTAAAGCTACTCGAGTACTCTAAAGGACAGAACACAAAACATTAAAAATGAATCCATTTTTTCAGCCATCTTACATATTAAAAACCCCAGTCTTATCAGCCTACTAGTTCAAGCTTCCTCAATTCGAGTGTTGACTTGCACTAAGCTCAATCACATGTACAGTAATTTCACAATTATAAGCTGCACCTGATTATAAGCCGCACCTCCCAGTAACCGGATTTGTCCATATATAAGCCGCACCTGAATATAAGCCGCACTTTTTTTTTTAAAAAAAAGTGAGAATCCATGTGTAACAAAGTAACAAATTAGTAACAGAATCGCTGCCAGCGGGGTTTGGTGTCATGTGCTCAAGTTGCAACAGTTTTCATAGACCAGCGAAGCCTTTAAAGGCAGCCCCAGGCACCCTCCCCAACCGGCTCTCACTTCCAGGTTGGCATTTCACTGGGATTTGTCCATAGATAAGCCGCACCTGATGATTAGCCGCACTACTGGGGTAGGCTGGATTCTTCAATGAAAAAGGTGCGGCTTATAATCGTGAAATTACTGTAGCTGTGGGACTCAGTGAAGAAGCGTGCCAGAGGCTTCAGCCAGCCACACCTGATGATGGGAGATTGTTGCATTCCCTGACTCAACATATGTTTGCCCTTTAATCTGAAGATCTGACCAACAGGAAGAGGATCCTATTACCTGACCTCCCCCTTCCCCTGTAAGGCTATATAACCTGTGGACCATGTGCTTCTCGCTCTCTTCCTTTGTTCCCTCACGAATAAATCTTGGAACCAAGACAACAAGGGACAGAGCCCCTCTTTTTTCTTATTCATGACACAGTGTCTCTCTATTTCTAATTAGCTAGCCGGGAATATTGGAAATAGAGATAGTAGCTGTGTTAGCAGATGGAGCTCCCCAGGTCAGAGGCTGCCAGGTGTGCCTGATGCCTCTTCACAAGGCTGAGACTGACAGTTCTTTTGCAGGTGAGCTGTGCATGAGAAGCTGGTCACCAGGTGAAGGAGCCACAGGTGGAAGTGAACAGGCTACTCAGTGTTTGAGCAAACAAGCAAAAGAGAGATATACTCATTATTTTCAATCTCACAGTCTCAAGACTCTCAGGAGTCTCCATTATAGAGGAGAAGCAGATGGACTCAGAACCCTGAAGGGCAATTAGTCAAAGGACTGTTAGCCAAGGGTCTGTTAAAGATGAAGGCAGGAAGCAGGTCACAGAATACAGTAGGGGGAAGGTTCCTCCACCTTCTCAGAATTTGACAGGTAGGACTGGCACCTTCCACAACACATGTGAGGCTCTGGAACGAGAAGGCCAGACTGATGAGGTGGGTGAAGGTCTTTCTTGTATAGTGAGGCCTCCTAAATGTACTCTGCATCAAGACCTCTGTTAACAGGAAAATTAAGGGTAGTTGTAATAGGAAACACCTTTCTAAAGCAAATGGAGGGCCCGATGTGCAACTCACAGGGAAGTCTGTAGTTTCCAGGGATTAAAATAAGATATGTTATTGATATGGGAAGAATACAGAGATGCTGCTTGTCACTGTAGGGACAAAATTCATGGGGTCAAAACTCTGCTGGAGTTGAAGCTGGCCAGAAATGTGGAGGACAATAAAAAGAGTTTTAAAAAATATATTAATGGCAATAGGCAGCATAAAAAAACCCTCGTCCCCTTACAGGATCAGGATGGTCACTTTACAAACAGGGACAGAGGCAAGACAATGGCATTTAATGCATTCTTTGCTTCTGTCTTCAACATGGATAATTGACCAAGGGACTCACAGTGCCCTGAGCAGGAAGACCATGACTGTGAGAATGATCAACTCCCAGTCGACCCTGAACCTGTGTGGGATTTGCTGCTCCAGTTGGATCCCTACAAATCTATGGGGCCTGAAGGGATTAATTTAAGACTCCTCAAAGAGCCAGATGATGTAACCACAAAATCTCTCTTTATATTTTTTGAGCAGTCTTGGGAATCTTGAGCAGTACCAGCTTACTGAAGGACAAGCTTAGAGAAGGACAAGAAAGAGGACCTTCAGGAACTTCAGGACTGTCAGTTTCACTTTAAAGGCCTGGTAAAGCTATGGAAAAGATTATGCTAGGAAGTATTGAAAAACACTTGTAAGACAACATCATCATTGCACACAGCCATCTTGATTTCATGACAGGAAAGTCCTGTTATTATCAAACCTAATTTCCTTTTATGACCCCCTTGAGTACTGTGTGCAATTTTGGTCACCACACTATAAGAAATACAGTAATTTCACGAATATAAGCCGCACCTTTTTCATTGAAGAATCCAGCCTACCCCAGTGGTGCGGCTTATATTCA
>VRYO01001269.1:5257755-5277104 GCA_009812075.1 Sialia sialis | reverse complement strand
TTCTTCCCCCAGAGGGTGGTTGGGCACTGGAACAGGCTCACCAGGGAAGTGGTCACAGCACTAAACCTGACAGAGTTCATAAAAATCTTGGGCAATGCTCTTGGGTACATGGTGTGACTCTTAGGGATGGTGCTGTGCAGGGACAGCAGTAAGACTCAATCATCCTTGTGGGTGGGTCCCTTCCAAATCAGCATAATTCTGTGATTCTATGATTTAAAGAAATAAATATTTAATGAGCACTTAGATAAACATAGAACAATAAAATTTCCGATGTTCAGATTAGGCATATGGTATATACTACTGAAAAATGAATTACCACTCTAGGGAGAGTTAGGATTGGACTCAACAATATGATTCACATTCACACCCATCAGGCAAAAAATGTAGTCTGTTGATAACTGCAAAGAACTGAAGAAAATAAATATCATGGTTTTGGTTTTGTGAGTAGATGAAGCTGGTTGATCATGCACAAAGAACAGTCATGTCCCACAGGCCAGATGCCTCTGCAGCTTCTCTAGGGCTGCCCTTCTATTATTTGCTGAAGAGCAAGTAAAACCAGAACTGTTTGTACTTTCTGAACAACAGTTAGTACTTCCTCCACAATTCTAAAAATCACATTTCTTTGGATAAGGTTCTGCTAGTCTGGTATTTAATCTACCAATAATGGGTTTCATTAACCATATTACTGCCCTGGTACTTTAAAGCAAAATCTTAAAACAAATAAAATCCATCAATCCTGAAATTAAATACTACATTGTAAAGCCTTTGCAAACAGAGTTAATTTGCCCTTAACTACAAAAGCTCTGTTACTAGTTCTGGAAAATCTCAATCTGACCACCATGAAAAACATCCCATTTATATCCTAGACTTGAGACCTGAAGAGACTAAAAGTTTCAGTCAGAAGAACAACAGAAGAAAAATCAATGGGAGCCTCTCTGCACAAAAGATGGACACTAGGAGTGAGGAGTGGATACTCAGGAATGAACAAAGTAACCTAAATGAAGACACACCATCTGTTTAAAAACGATGATGTCTGTCTTGTTGTTGCTTCCAAATGTTTTTAAGGTTTTAAGAAACAGTCATAAAAACAAAAAATCAAATTTCATAAACAGTGGGATTCATTTGCAGGTAACTTGGACTGAACTTGTAGTCAATATTCATTACCAATAAACAAAATGATGTAGAGGATATGAGACTATACATATGCATATAGATATATTTCTCTATCTGTTTACCCATCTTGTTTTAATACAGATGACCTGTGATCTGTTCTTATTAAAAAAGGAACTCATGCCTTACGTGTAGGCCCATGCCTTAAGCAATCCCATTTTTCAATTCCTTCTCTAATCTCAATGCCAAGACCTCATGTAAACACTCTCTGTAATTGGATTTAACTAACATGTTAATCATCTGTTCTTCCAAAGTGTCTCCTAAATATAGCCCCTCTATTTCACACACTTTTTGTAGAGGAAAAAGAAATTAGCTGTTTCTATGCTAGTCCTTATTAGTTACATTCTTAAATATAATCCTGAACGCAGAAGACCAGCCTTTAGGTTAGATGCCCCCTAAGTCCTTGGTTTTTTGGTTTTGTTGAGAATCGTGTGAATAAAGAATGGTATATGCTACTGGGATTTCTGAAAGGTGTTTTAGAATCCTGAAGATATAAATCTAACTTCATATTCAAAATGATGGGCTCTAAGGTAACCATTGTGGCTCAGGAAGCAGATAATGTGGTAGTGATACATATTACCAAGAATCTGCTAATGCAATGCTCAGCATCAATCAGAAAAGCAAAATCAACACTCAATATAATCAGGAAGGATAAAAATGCTGGAGAACATAACTGCCCCAGCTCATTAGTCCAATTGCATCTTGACTGCTGAGTGCAGATGTGGATCTTTATTTCAAAAGGAAAATAGGGAAAGGTCAGAGAAGCACAACAAGAATTTTCAAAGCCATAGAGTACTGTTTCCAAGTGAGAAAAGATAAACACAATACTCTAAAGAACAGGACTCTTCATCCAGGAAGAGAGATGCCTGAGGGCACTAATGACCAATTTGCATTAAATCAGAAGTCACATAAAGATAGAAAATTTTATATGGCTTTAAGAAAAAAACTGGGCAAATTCATGAATGAGAAAGACCATAGAATGGTTCCAAATTCACAGAAATTACATCTAAGTCTGTAAGCCTTTGAATGGCAAGAATCAGAATGAATGAATGGGAAACAAAATACACGTCAGTCCTGTTCAGTCTTCCCTAAGCATTTTACTTTGGCCATTGTTGTGATGCCTATAGCTGGGCTACATTGACCTTTGGTCTTGACCAGAATGGTTCTTTTTATATTCTAAAGTTCTCACAGTCTTCTGAGTACTCTGAGGGTCTTGAATAGGATAATTCACACACTAGCATTTTCAGGGACAGAAATGTATGTCTTTTCCATAAAATAAATGAAAAGAATGGTTTTGATGTGCAAATAAAAACAGAAAAAAAAGCCAAGTTTGTTGTTAGGGGAGGTTCAATAAAGAAGGTGGCAATGAAAGACTACATTGAAGAATGCGAGGGAAAAACGATGAAAGAGCTTTTAGCTAGCCCACAGAACTGGTGGGGTAGTCAATTAAAATCACAGCAACCTCTTCAAGATGGTTCAAATGCCATACTTGTATCATTAATGACTACACTCTATTCTATTAAAAAGATAGATTTAGCCACACAGATAAAATGTGGAAAAGGATGTTAGAAGCACCTGATATAGAGGGCAATTAAGTACTGCTAATTTTTTTCCCAGAAATGAGAAAGCTGTATGCCATAATGCATACAAATAATCCTAAAGTACAGCAATCACATCTCTCTGCTTATGTATAACAAGCAACAGCAGGTACTGACCCAGTGCACTGATGGTACTGATAAGAGGAAAAAGTGCCCATTGTACTGATTGAAGCAGTATTAATGGCATTTTATTTAACAGCAGTTCTCTTCGATAGGCTGAGTGCTACTAATCTTTCTGTTTTTAAACTAAAGACTATTTTCTTTGAAAAGAGGAGTTCTTTGTTTTCACAGAGAATGAAAAAACAAATTACTTATTTTCCATGACTTTATACAAACACTTTGATGTTTAAACTGCATGTGAACAGTTAATCCTCCTATACTGATGTGTTCTTGTTCTTGGTAATAGACAGTTTCACACTGTCTCAAGGGACAGATCTAAATGAAAATCAGACACATTTTATTTTTAGTCTTAAAGATGCTATGCTAAATGCAAATAAATCAAAGCAGGTTTGTATATTGTACTCCAGAAGTTTGCCTTTATAGTTGATATACTGAAAACACATAAACATAAACCAGAAACCAAACTTCACTGACTTTCAAGTACAGTACTCCTTTCTCTTCTGAGGCAGGTAAAAACAAATGGCTATCTGTATTGCACAGATATTTTTTTTTAAATGAGAGCTCATTTAAGTACCAGTTAGCTAATCCCCAAAGAATAACCATAAAAAGATTAGATGCAACATCACTTTAACTGGCTGTAATGCATGTCAGCAGGCAGCTACAATTCAAATAAAAGACACAATGTTAGAGGTGACCTAAAATGACTTATTTTTAAATGACCTTAGTGTACTGAATACCTAAATAGCAAGAATAGGATGCACCCAGCATGTTTTAAACTATCCTTTGCTTTCCCTGTTAAGATCAGTAAAACTATGCACTATCAGCTTCTCCATGGATCTCCAGCTCTCCATGGATAAATCATACACTTTTCTTTTAAGGAGGTGGTTCTGCTTAAGAGGCCTGAGGTGCTCTGCTGACTTTTATATGCCAGGCAAACTCCATGATAGCTGGGACATTCTGTGAATAGTACATCATATGTAGAGAGGGAACTTTCAGAGAAAACAAAAAAACGTATTTTGTTTCTTTATACTCCATGTATATCATGTATACCACTGTTTTGATGATTTCAGCATGTCAAGAAGTCAAATTACCTATACAAAGCTAGGCAATGCATGTAACTATCAAATTACAATTTCAATGCTCAATTGGCTTTTTTCTGTATTCCATTGTTTCATGAGAGTTTGAGCAAGATTTTTTAAAGCAAAAACTAGTAATGAAAAACAAATGACATTAGCTAACGAAGCATTGCCAATGTCAAACTACTTGAACACTTAATTTAGATTCCAGATGGTTTTGCATGGGGTGGACCACATTTTAATTAAAGGAACTTCATGGATGCTTCCTTTTCTGTTTGCAATGACATGGACTGTCTTTTCTCTCATTCATGAGCACATGACATCCCTGTGCTAACTAGGGGAATTGTTTACATGGGAAAATATTAGGAAAGTATTTTATGAATTTGCAGTTGTTTGATGCATACTAGCAGCTGGAAACATGGAGAAAACTGTTGTCTTTTGGCAAGCCAGCTTTCTGTGAATCATCAGTAAGTGCTCCAAGTACTCTGGGCTTCCACAGGACTAGCTTTTGAGAATCCATTCTTTATCATTTACTAAGATTTTAATCAGAGACATCCAGATACAATTCTTGGAAATTAAAAGAAACATAACACCAGAAATAGAGTGTGTAAAGTAATTAATGCAAGGTTAGTGGGGACATATTCTCAAAAGGTGTGAAGACTTCCTTGTTGCTCATCTTTAGCATTATGAAGCATTGCAGGCTAAAAATCTTTACATGTAATTTATGTTAAAGGTTTGTATACTAACAGTATGTCATCAAGCTTTCCAGAAGGCATTACAAAAATTCAATAAACACAGCTTTCATGGGAAAGAAGAAATACAATTCATTTTTTCAGGTGAGAAAAATGAAAATACAAAGATAAATTATTTTAACAAAAATTCACAGCAAATCAGTGTCTGAGTAGGAAAATAATTAGGTGTTTTCCTTATAGATTTCCCTATTTTAATGAAAAGCTGCACAATAACGTGAGAAAAAAAAATCTGTGGTCACATCAATAGATGTAACTGATGCCTGTGCTCTTACGGTTATAAATATATCAAATATAAAGCATTTAAATCTAAAATGAAGGACCTAGCAGGACATTAGAAACATCTAGTCAACAGTCTGCTGGCCAACAAAATCTACAGTAATTTCACGCGTATAAGGCACACTGGAGTATAAGACGCACCTCCGGGTTGCTGGCAAGTCCCCGAACTTTGTCCATATATAAGGCGCACCAGTGTATGAGGCACACTTCCAGGTTCGGATTAAAATTTCCATCAAAAAGGTGCACCTTATACGCATGAAATTACTGTAATTTATTTTGTGATATATAAACCAAACCAAGAAAAATAAAGCACATATCCATGTCTTATCAAGTTACATTCTGTGGACAAACTCAGATATATATTCCACAGATGTAAGCCCAACATAATTCATATAAGAAGCAGCTGAGGGAGCTGGGGTTGTTTGTCATGGAGAAAAGGAGACTCAGGGGGACCTCATCACTTTCCACAGCTGACTGAAAGGAGGTTGCAGACAGGAGGGGGTTGGTGTCTTTTCCCAGGCAAGTGACAGAATAAGAAGACATGGTCTCAAGCTGCTACAGGGAAGGTTCAGGTTGGACATAAGGAAGAATTTCTTCACTGAAAGGACATTGGAAAGGCTGCCCAGGGAGGGGTGAAGTCACCATCCCTGGAAGCATTCAAGAAATGACTGGAGGTGGCACTTGGCACTATACTTTAGTTGACAAGGTGGTATTCAGTCAAAGATTGGACACAATGGTTTCAGAAGTCTTTTCAAACATCAGTGATTCTATGATTCCCTGATTTCTCATGAGAATCGTGTGGATGGAACTCATAGGATCTCTCTTTAAAATTACATTTACATGTATATACCTACTACATTAAAAAAAGTAATTGAGAACACTGTATACTACTACTCCTAGTTCAACTGAAATAAATTACTTTAGATAACCTAAGTCTTTTGCAATAAGGATTTTTCCTGATTCAGAGATTTTTGCTTTCTCTAATTAAAAACTCAAGGATTTTGGTTTATTAAACTTTGGCCAAAATGTTCAATATTCGCAACACATGGAACACATCTTCATAATTTTGAAAGGAGCTTAGATAGAGCATGCAGGCACTCCACTAGGAGCACTGCCAGCAAGTCAAGTGAGGTGATCCCTCTCCTCTAGTCAGCCCACATTTGGAGTGCTGTGTCCAGTATGGGGTTCTCCTGTACAAAAGAGACGTACAGGAGCCAGCTCAGCAAAGGACAACAAATTTTTAAAGGACTGGAGTATCTCTCCTGTGAGAGAAAGCTGGGATCGTTTAATGTGGAGAAAAGAAAGCTCTGGAAGGCCTCATCAATGTGCACAAGTGTCTGAAGGGAAGGTGTAAAGAAGAGGGAGCCAAGCTCTTTTCAGTGCTGCCCAGTGACAAGCAGTGGGCACAAACTGAAACACAAGAGGTTCCATCTGAACGGAGGAAATGCTTTTTCACTCTGAGGGCTGGAAAACTAGAGGTGATTGTATTTGAAAAAAACCTGAAAGAACAAGTGAAACACCAAATAGTAGCAGGCAGAGGATGGACAAGTAGCTGAGTATTAAACAAGAGCAATAAATATATAGGGTAAGAAGACAACATCAAGGAAGAAGGGAAGAGAAAGGTGAGCATTAGGAGAAAAGTGAGCTGCCAGCACCCTCAGGAAGTAGAAGTCACTTGGTGGTCATGAGCAGAGGAAAGACTCTGGGAAGCCCAGTGAAAGGAAGTGACACACTGGCTCACCGATGAAAGGAAAGGAAAGGGCGAGGCAGGCAGTACAGAGGATCTCAAACTGCTCCTGGTCATTTTTATAAGATCAAAGAATGGCTGTGTTCTAAGAGGACCAGAAAGCCTTTGATGTAATGGTAGTTTTGGCATGATGCAACAAAATCAAAGCAAGAGGAAAAGAAAGTATTAACACTTCGATTCAGTATTTCCTCAACATTCATACAAGCAAAGTATGAAAATCATGAAATAATCTCAAGAGCTAACAGCAAGACTTAATTATTGATGGAAGGCATACTGAGAGAGACACAGAGAGGGGGAACAAGCACATAAAAATGGATCATGTCAGGGAGTCATATAATCTCTCTGCAAAATGCATTTGGCATTGTTGTCCTTCCAATTCCTCTTTTAAATTGGATGATAAACCAGAAAACTGATGCAAATTTGAGTCTGATACTACAGGAGAATAATCTAATAACTTCTACATTGCTGAGTGGATGCAGACAGAAATTTGTTTTACTGTTATTCAAAACCTCACTTTCTTGAACAAAAAAATGCATTACAATAAAATGTATAAATGTTCATACTGAACAGAAAATTTATATTAAATAAAAATTTTGCTGAATACTTACAGCATTACTGCAGTAAACCTAGATTTATGGACATTGTAACAAAAAGCTGAATTGTGTCCAGAAAAGTCTGATCCAAGTATTCTAAGAAAGTTGTAGCCTCAATTCTGGGTTCTCTACTGAAAGCAACAAGCTGTTTTATTGATCAAAGGATATGGAATGCATATGTTCACTGGAATAACTTCAGGATTTGGCTGATTTCAAATTAAATTTTACAGTAATCTATGTCAGACTAGTACTAGTAAGGCAGAGGAACATGACTTGCAGCTCATGCTAACAAAGAACAGCACATCTTTATAGAAACCCACTAAAATCCCAAGCACAGTATTGTAGCAGTGTGCACCTACAGAATGCATCCTGACCTCTTTATAAGAAATAAATGCACTTTGCATTGTAGTTTCATCTGAGAATATAATGCAAAGCCATATACCTTTCTCTATAAATAATACAGAGCCAGATCTTGTATGTAACAACTAGTGTACTCAAAAATAAAGTTACTAATTTTATTTAAAGATAAATAGTATTCATTCTCTCAAAATGTCAGACTAAATAATTGATTACTAAAGTAATTAGGATACGTACTTGTTAATAGCTATGAAATAATTAATTTCCCTTTAATTAACAGCATTAAACCAAATTTAAAAGCCAAACAAAACATGTAATCTCTAGATACTTAAAACCTCAGTTTTGCTTATATACTTGTTACTCCTCTGGTACCTCTAAAGAGTTGCTGGATTATTCCAGAAAGTATCTGGTTTTTAGCTCCTTTTATATCCACTAGTGAGTCTGTCTAACAAACCTTGTTCTTCTGCTCCTGACCTGCACAACTTGCTGAAGCAAGAAGTGGTGTACCTATCTATTGAATCACACATCAAAATTGATTTGATTGAAAAAAGAGTCAAAATATTCAAAAGCTTCTTCTAAATGGGTACTACTTGTTCTCAGGCTCCTTAAGGGATTGATCAGCTCATGTGTACTATCTTGAAGGAGGTTCATAATAACAGCACTTTCCTCTGGAAACAGGAGCTGGCTAAGGAAATTAGATGACCCAAGGAATTGCCTGGTACTGTAGACAGGAGATGGAGCTTACAGATCAAACAGACTGCAGAGAGGAAAAGGAGCTGACAGAGCTCAGAGAGAGGCAAGGGACCTCCTTGTTTGCAGCAACTCACAAAATTCCTGAGTTAGATTAAGCTAGGCCTGGAAGGTTAATTCACTCAGAGTTCTGAATGGAATCTGACAGGTTTATGTTACATTTCCTTCCCAATTTTTTTTTTATTATCTAAGTTGGCAAGTTCATCACATGGCCACTGCAACAATTTCACTGGCAATTGCCAGAGGTGGAAATGAGTAGATTGTAGAGAAAGGGAGAATAATGGGATAGTATAATAAATAGGTCATCCTTTTCTTCCATCGAAACAATAACTTACAAATTTTCCTTTTTGAATAGGATACATTGGAAGTACAGAAAGAAGAAAAGCTCCAGAAAAAACAGAAAGAAACATTTGTCACAAAATACAGACTGAATTTGCATGACATTGGGGTATTTGGAAGCAACTTTCCTCTGCCTATGTCAAAACAGATCTGGGAGCAGAAAGGACAAGGAATTAGCAGGCAGTTTAACTCATGGTTTGTGGGAAATGGATGGCAATGGATACATGCCTGACTGGTTGTCATGTAAGCAAACCATGAATAAGAGAAGGTCCTGAACAGAATTAATTTCTGCCAACACCTGACAGTCACACAGCACCATGTGAAGTGCCAGAAGACTGAATGTCAGCATCAGCTTCCTGCTGCCACAAGGCAGGTGTTGCAGCACAGCACTCTGACTTCCAAAGGGCCTTTCATGACTGAATGAAAGAATTTTTTTTAACATATTGAATACATTTAAAATACATTTTTGAAATCAGAAAATGTTTTCAGAGATGCAGAGACTATCAGAAGGAATAAAATAATAATTTGTACACATTAAATTTAGAAGTTTATATTTGCAGCATTGATATTGTCTCAGTAGTGGGTTCTTTAGATGAAATTTTCTGGATTTCTCATGAAAAGAAACTATGGACCTGATACATACAATTTGTGATGTCTGTTGGACATTCCTACATGAAAGGAAAGAGGAATGATTCTGAAACTTTAGGACAAGCTGAAACTCATTCCAGCTATTCCACCTGATGGACTTACTACTTTGGGACATCTGGAAAATGCATTCATGGCATGTACAGGCATAAAGTTTTGTTCTTCCAACTTAATATCATATTAAATTATATTAATTAATGGTTAAAATTACATTTCTTTACTCTTTTCATTGCAGTGTTGATATGGGCAGATGAACTGATTCTGTCCTGCATCTCCCAGACCAAATAAGTAAGCACAGAGTAGTCACTGAAATAATTAGATCTATCACATGGACATCAACCACTAAAAATGTTAGAAAAATAACATCTTTTGTATGGATAAAATCTACAACATTTCTCTTCCCAGGGATGGAATGAGGACTGAACTGTACAGAAAGGTGACAACACTGTATTTCATATAATGAGTACAGAAGCTCTGTGTAAAAATCTACACAGAGAGCTGCAGTGCAAAATTATCACACCTTCTCTTAAAAGTAAAATGACAGTTTAAAGCCCAGAACTGCAACCCATTTTAAAAAATATATGTAAATAATTTTCATAATTTAGACAAATTATCAGCAATGCAATTGGGATTGGCTTGGAAATGAATTTTTAAAACTTACCATTTCTAAGGCCATAATACGTTCCTAAAAGCAAAATACAAGATGCCATTAGAAAGCAAAGAATATAAACACAGTGTAAGTCAAAGAATGATGACTAGGATTCATTTGGAGGTTTTGGTGGCCTCATATGTACAGTTTTTTGTAAAAAACTTACAGACTAGGAACTGTTATACTTAATTGGATGTCCTCATCATACTATCCCATTTAGAAATTTGCCCCAAAAATAAACCACCCAGAAACAAGGTGAGAAAGGATTTTGAAAAAATTACTCCACCATATATTTCTTTTCAATTAGTGCATCGTTTTCAATATTGCTAATTTTATTCTTATATATCCCAAAGAATTATTTCTTTCTTTAATCATCTCTGACTGTAAATCTACCATATTTTGTAATTCATGTCATCTTAGCATCAGGTTTAGTTTTCTTTTACGCAATTCCATACAAAACTAAAAAATAAATTCTGTATCACTATTCTTTCATCCAGAAATAGCTCTGAATAATGTTTAGTTAATAACAGGATGACATTAGTCAAACAAATAAAACAAACTTGTGTCATTTTTAATCTACCACAAAATACTGAGAACCCAGAATTAGCTAATTTACTGTATATATTTTAACATTCTTTTCCCATTGTGAAGCAATTTTAAGAAAAATATAAAGTTAGTAAAATCAAGGTAGTGTACTCTGGTACTATATCCTGACTAGGTATAGTATTTTAAGCAATTTGACAAAACATGTAGTCAAGTGCATAGGTGAGTCCATTTAGTGTATATGACCATTAAGGCATTAGAGGAACTATTACCTCACTCAAATATTATTCTTTTTTTTTTTTCTCAGGCAAGCTAGTGTATCACATGCTAAAGTCTTTATTCTTCCTTAGAAGCAGGTCTGAGATACAGATTATTTCTGTACATCAGAACAAACATATGACAAAAAATATTATATTGAAAACTCAGAAATTTTTATTCTGAGATGTTTGTTCCTCCACAAAATTGTAGTAGCAAACATTCATATTTATTTACAGATTCTGCAACAAAGCACATACTCATTACCATTAAAAAGATGGTGTTTACAGATCTCATAAATTTCTAGTGATAATGAACAGCAATTCAAATATAAATTTTTTCAGTGAAAGAGGACTACTTCGAAAAAAAAGGTTTTAGAGTGAGTGACGATGGTTACAATGATAGAATAAAGAGCATTTTCAAAATGACTCATGCGTTAAATAAAGTGCATGATATAGTTGCCAAATTCTAAAAATATAATAAACTCTTAAAATATCAGCAGTTAATTTTCTGAAGACTAGCATCTAATGTATTAGGAAATTTTCCATGGATAATTTATACACTACTTGACTGTGAAAGCATAAATATCTCAAGGGAGAAAAAAACTGCTATCAAGCATTTGAATACAAGAACAGCAGCCAGAGCACTACAATTCACACACTTAACCAGAACTGCCAGTTAGGGAAAGGAATTTAATCAGGAACATGACCGGCAGGCACACACAGCCATGCAAGACACTACTATGATGCAACTTCCTGCAGTCTAAAATTACTCCTCATTCAATCAGAAGTAATATCATTAGAACAATTTGTCAACCATGAAGCTTCACATGAAAGCAGATGCAGAGTTCCTTCACATGAAAGATCTTTTTACATTGATGTAACTAGATATGCACCTGTGTAAACTGCTTGCGCAGACAAGCTCTCAGCCTTGCTGAACTTGAGCTGCCAGAAAGCCGGGCCAAGATTTTTGTTTGAACAGGAAACAGCTGGATTGGTGTGTTGTAACTTTTGGGTCTTGCAGCTTGTCTCTTCTTACTGGATCAAACTGTTTGTACACTAACTTCTTTGATACCTCTAGCCCTCGAAATGCCTCCTATTTATTATATGAGAAGAAAAGGCTTATTTTCAAACAAACTCCTGTGATCAAAACTCAGGTCAATACACATTTTCCTTACAAGCCTTATCTTCATCAACTCCCTCACAAATGTCCTGCTTTCATATACTTACAGAATGCTGACTCATCCATACTCTTCATACCCTATATAATCATATTATATTCATACTGGGTATTGTTTGGAGCAATTTGTTGTTAAAAATTACTTTATTTCTTTCTGAGTTCTGAAGAATACACACATAACCCTCCTTCATAGCCTCCTGAGCCTCACAATTCAGACATTCCAGCCCTGTTTTGCTTTCTTAGCCATTTCCATTTGAAAGGAGTATGTTTTCTTTGACTGTAATGCTTCAATACTATTCCAAAGCTGAGCTTAGGGTAAATCTGACTTTTTAAGCACAAATTTAAAGTGCTTAGCACAAACACCTTTACTGCTAGATGACATGGAATAAGGATTTATAATATTGTATCAGGTCCTACCAAATACTGAGTGGTCCATTCTTCCTCAGAAAGGTGACTATGAACATTGAGTGCTTCAGAGGCTTTAAATACTTAGAATACCTCACTTTCAGTTTTATTCAGTTTAAAAAAAAAAAGTAACACAGCCCAGAGAATTTAACCCAACCAGTGAAAAAACTCAGCAGTGAGTATTACTAGCTACTGGGTCCATATTTCTCTGCATATATTTCCAAATCTGAATTTAAGCTATAAGGCAGTTCAGAAAATCATAATGCTACAACACAATAAAGAAATTTAACAAAAAATGTAGCTAGTTGAGCAGAAAATATACCTGGAGAGCTCCCATTTCTTCCTCTCTTCTGTGTGTCTTCTCTAGTAGCTCTGCAAAATGAAAAATAGAAGTTGTAAATTCAACTTCCTGCCTCATGGCCTGATAGCAAAAGTGTAAAACAGTAAATGAGTTTTTTATTTTACAGATTTCACAACACTCCTTTTCTGTTGATTAAATAACAGATTAAATGTGTAAGTGATATGATTGTTTCCAAGCATGGGCTGTTGAGGTGACTGAAAAACAGCCTAAACAACACAGAGACTTTGACTGAGAGAGAAAAAAAGCTTTAAGATTCACTTAAATTCAGATAAAGTTTTCTATGCTGAAATAAATCTTCTGGTGTATTTTTAGAATTGAATGAAAAAAATCAAAGAGATTCTCCCTAAAAATTGTCTAAAGCTGACTGTCAAAGCTATGCAATTATATATGAAAAATTACTGCAGGATACTGCAGACTATTTTGACTGACAATAACTATCACATCTCACTAAAATGGAACAATTGTACTAAGGAAAGTAATTCCCTGTGACAAAATATTGAAAAAGTTTCTTATAGTCTCTACAAGATAAAATCATAGTATCTCGTATGGTCACATGGGACAATTATAGACATTGGCACATGTATGCACATATGTAACATTTCACATTGGAAATTAATTTTGTTGGAATTCTGTGGCTTATGTCATGAGTTGCTTTTCCCTTTTATTTCATTCACATAGTTTTATGATTAAAATCATGTTTTTGATAAATTGCAACATATTTAGAGTTCTGGGAAACCTAAATTTATGACTCCATAAAGGACAGGAAAAACTAAAAAATCTGCTGTAGGCTTATTGCTATTTTAACTATCAGAAGTTCACTCATGAGTTTTGCATGAGAAGGGCATTGCTTTATCAAAGCCAGAGACTGACTCTGAATTCAGATATGCTCCAGTTTGCTAGCTATTAGGAGAGTTATGAGATTATGGAACTGCCTGGACAACATCAGAGGACTGAATTTTGTCAATTCCCTCAGCATCCAAGTACAGAATAGCTAACTGAAAGTATCTGTGTTTACCTCCTTAAGAAATAAACTTTACTGATACTTACATAGTCATAAATAAAAGCTTCGGCGATTTACAGTAGTAAGTACATAAAATATTCTACTGACATTGATGTGTGATCTGTCCTTTATATCTCCAATCTTTTACATTTCTCCTTCTCTTGTTATGAAACCTCCTGTGAACACCCCAACCCTCTTTTCTCATAGCTTATTAATAATTTCTGATTGCATGTGGATTGACACTTATTTCCAAGAACCAGTCCTTTAAAAGAGATGTAGATAACATGTAAAAGTTTCAAAAAGTTAATGCTTTCACAAGCTGAGAGACTGACTTACTGTTCTTTCTTCTTAGCTTCTAAGTAATTTTTTCCAAATCCTTTCTTAAAATTAGTAAAATTACCATGTCTTCACTTTGTTTCGGTGCTTTTGTGTTTTCCTGGATTATTCTTTGGTTTGCTTTTCAGTCCAGTGATCCAATTGCCACATAGATTACGGTAGCCAAATGCGCTGCCATCAACATTAACACAAGAATTTTGTGTTGAAAAGTAGCTGCCTTGTATGTTTTCTTTGTGTATATTCCAGTATTATATGTAAGTTGGTGCAAATTTGTATTCTAATACTAGCTTTTTAAAAAATTAGGAACAAGGAATGTCTAAGAGAAAAGGGTGGGAAATGAAAAATTCATCCCCATGTTCCATCTGACCAAAAACTCCTCAATTATTTTATACTTGACTTTGCTTTATTTTCATTCCAATGTGGTAATTAAGAAGCTATTGTACAGCCATAATTGTTCTAAGTGCAAAGGTTGCTATTATGAGGTTCCTTTCAAACACCTTCTACAAATGTAAAATAAGTTGAATTGATTTCTGCTAACAGGCCTTTAGATTTGAAAGCTCCACATCTCAAATTAGGGTTATCTAGAGTCCATTTACTTTATTCTACCCCTGCCTAAATCAGCTGTCCTGCAGGACACTTCACAAAATTCTATTCCTGGACTGAGTTTTGTTCTATGTTGTTGCTAATTTTTTCATAGCTGATGTTATTTGTCTTGTAAATATATCAGTAAAGAACTGTTATTCCTAAACCCATACTTTTTGCCTGAGAGCCCCTTAATTTCCAGATATAGTAAATTGGGAGAGAGAGGATTCTCACTCTCCGTTTAAAAAAAAAAAAAAAAAGCTCCTGTTTCTGGCACTATCTGTCCCCTAAAGCAAGACAATTTTATGTCATGTGCCAGAAAATAACATTGCCATAAAGTTAGGACAGAACATGCATTGCGTCCACAACAGAGCAAAGATGGTCACTGGCCCTAGTGGAGGCTCCTTTCATCCATCCTATAAACAGCCTTTGAGTTTTTTCCATTAAAATTTTGTTCGAAAATGAAGTGGCACGGGTTGCTACAACAATCCTGCTTTAATCTTCTTTCAAGGCCTAATGTAACCACAGGGTGTTTGGGAATTTTTCAAAGCAATACATCATTATTCTCATGGGGCACAGAACACATCAATTTATAAATTTACTAGAAGAAATAGCATCATTGAAAATGGCACCTTTAGGCATTGATGGCTCTTCTCAAAAGATGAATAATACAAGAGAGATGAGATGTAGAAATAAAGATATTCATCAAGACACTCCCTTTTTCTTTCTAGCTAAATATGAAGCTTGTAATCCAACAAGAAACTATAAGCTAAAACTATTAAAAAATCAGATATATTTCAGGTGTTTGAAACTGCTAAAAATCAACAGCAAGCTCAGGATATTTTCTGCAAAAATAGAGATAATACGTTTGTGCAGTTATACAAAAATTATTTATTTACTGTGAGTGCTATGCAATCACTTCATTTACTTTTTATTTACACTGAGCTATGCATCAGTAAACACCAAGTGAGTGTCCTTGAAGTTACACAACAGTGACTTAGATTTGACTAATCAAACTTACAGGGAAAATACAGGCTATGATTTAAAACATTCTATCAGAATCATTATCTCTTGCAGTTTGTCTGACACTGAACCACCGCAGTATGGTTGCAAAAACTGCAAATACTAAGCTGGAGATAAAGATTATACATTCCATCATACCACACAGACAAGTGAGGAAAAAAGGTTAGTTGAACAGATTTTTCACACACACACAGGTACACACACACACATCCCAGCTGTAATTTTTACTGCTGGTGAAAAGTACCAGAAATAGATTTAGGAGCAGGTATTTATTGATTGAAAGGAGTAAAATGCAACAGTACTATCTTATTTATCCTACCTTATCCATTAATATGCCAATAACTAACTACAATATTAAAACTCCTTCATGAACTAAAATGTCCAAGTCCTTTATCTCTGTGCTGGGTGTAACAAAGGTGAGACAATGAGTTTCTATAATGGAATTTATAATTTATATAATGTATTGAGTAAAACAAAAAGTTTCCTTTTTTTTTTTCTAAAATGATGTCTGGACTGTAAATGACTTTTTTGTATTTATAATTCTTGCTTATAATTTGCTTCCTTAAATAAGTCTTTGTGCTTCATCCTGATATGTCTTTTTATTTCCCTTTAACTTTGATTGGTATTTGATGTAGGTTATTCACTTAAGAGTATGTCCCATACTTCATTTAGAAAACCTCTACCAACTTTTCACTTGGCCTAAGAAACAGTCCAAAATTCTTCTCATCAGTTTCATAACCTCTCTATATCTGTCATTACCTACTACACTAATTTGAAAGTTCTACAGTGGGTACATATATATATATATTCAAATACACAGCTTAAATACACAAGATACTTGGTCAAGTGGCTGTAATTTCTTCCACAGTCCAAATATGATTGCATTGGAATAGTTTGTCTGAATATGAAATTAAATATATTCAAAAAACGAAACTGTAAGATTACCAATCAAAAAAAGCATAGGTCCCAATGTGCTGTCTTTCAAGAGGCCTTTATCAAAACAATGAGGATTTCTTTTTCCAAAGCTTAAATGAGATCTTTTAGTTCTATTCCTGGCTCCCCTCTATTCCTGGGAAACTTTCTGTGCTTCATTTCAACATGGCTAAAGAAAATATTTCTCTGTTTTCTGACGTGAAGCTCAAACAAAGCACACTGAAATCCACGCAAAATATTCCTATGAACTTCCTTATGAATACAAAACATGACGACAGCCCAAAACTTCACTGTTTTAGCAACTGCCTAAGGTATGAGCTAGGAGAGAGATTACGTCTATTATATTTGTTTAGGACCACGTTGATTCCCAACTGAAACAACTGTAGGAGGAGTATGAGGGAGGGTTGTGAACACAGATGCAGTTAACACATCTTGAAGCACAGCTATATATAAGCATTCTGTTGAATGACCCTTATGTACCAGCAGACATGCTGTAAAGGATTCCAAAAGCTTCTGAGGGACCTTTTAAAAAAAATCACTAAAGAACAGCTTCCCAAAACAAGCATCACTTCCTAGATGCCTAGTAAGTTCCAGTAAGTTTCATTAAGAAACAGTGAAACAGACAAATAAGAAGGCTAACCTTGAAGTCTCATTCTGATTCAAAGGCGGCTTCATTATGAAGATGTGATCAAGGCACAGGTCTTCCAGCACTGTGGGGTTGAACTTAAAAAGTGTGTGCATTTATCATCAAGTTGTATATTTAGATGTATTTATTGTCAATAAATAAATATCCATATTTTAGGGGAACATGCTCACAAGTTTTTACTCATGGGGTGTGCAATCAATAAAGTTTGGAGACTAGTGGTCAGTATTTAGAGCCTTGGAAAAACCTCACTTCTGAAATAAATTGACTATGGCTGGCAGTTACCATCCAGAATTTGATTTTTTTTTTTCAATAAAGGCATTTAGTTTTTATAAAGCTGAAATGTTTTCCAGCCTCTTACTCCAAAATTCTTTCTCCTTTCTATGTCAAGCAGCATACTAACACATGGAATTGACAGGAAAAAAAGCAAAGTTGAAGGAAGAACAAGGTCTAATGAGAAGGATGTCTATAGGAAGAGAAATGGTGTGGGAAGAATGAGGAAGAGAAGAAGGGACTAGAACTATCTACAGTGAAGGGACAGAACAATAATGTGTGGCTTATTATTTAAATAGAGTCTCTCCTATAAGCAGTGGATCATACCTGGAGACCTTACTGTGGCGTTTGAGACATGAGTGATTGTTATCAACTAAACCTTGAGTGCCAAACACATCTTTGTATGTAGAAGAGGAACAATCTGTATGTTAATACAAACTTAAGATTTTTTTATCTAAAATTATGAGTGTTGTCTCTAAACAGCTGCCACTATCGCAAATTCAGAGGTGGTAACCCAGGCACTGCTTGCTCTCTGAACTAGTGTCCAAAGAAGCAAGCTGAATTGCAGCCAGAACATCAAGGCTCTCTTCTAGAATCTAGAGAGATGTTATATCAGAATTAACACAGCTGGGATAGCAATAAACCTATTAACTCACAGTGAGTCACAACTGCAGCGCTGTAGAAAACCTTCCCTTTGCATTATTTTCTCAACTGTTCTCTACAGATATATAAAAGCATATAAAAAACATATCAAGTCAGACCACTGGATTTTTAGTTTTAGGCAGACTCATTAATCAATCAACTTGTCTCAGTCCTAAGCAGCCACTTTTCATTGCCAGGAATACTAAATCTTCTGTATGAGTGTCCTTGCACGACAGACTTTAATCTGCTTCACTGCTGCAGGATGATACCACCATAGCCTCTTATTGAAGCTTTTACTGAGCCATGATTTTAGCTACAGAAAAAAATTCACTGCAGACTGGAATTTTATTTATGCATCTATTCACCAATTTTTTAAAAAATATCTTTAAATGCACATATTTCACACTAAATTTATAATTTAGACAGAAGTAAGAACTTCCTTGTCTGAAAACAAGAACTACAGATATCAAGAATAGTACCAAAACAAACAACAACAAAACCCAAATATGAACAAAATCATAGAAAATTGATCCAGTAAAGCAAAACAAAAACTTAATCTGAAAGGCATGGCTTCTGCCATGAAAATTAAAATGAGACATACCAAATGCCAAAAATGCAGTTGACAATCTTTTCCCCATGCCTTGGATAGCTGGTTTGAAAATGGCTTGGGAGTTTCAGGATGTTGACATTTTCTGATTACAAATTATCTAGTTATAAATACTACATCTACAAATCTGCTGCAACCAGAAGGTTGCAGTGAAAATTAAAAAGAAGCCATACAGGTGTTGGTTGAATCTATGCTCAAAATAATGATATAAACTATATTAAAAGCACCCTAATAATTTGCAATTTACCCTCATCTTGTAACATCCTTTGTTACAATTGTGTTTTTTTCCATTTAATATGCTTAAGGATAACAAAAGGATAAGAATATAGCAGGAAAAGCCAGCATTGTTCCTGGCTAGGTCCTCCTCTTTCATGAGCTAAAGAACATTGTCCTGTAACTGCACTTTAAACAAAAATCCAAACCTCAAACAATAATAACAGTGAAATCCCTCTAGTCATTGTAGATTCTGGGTTATGCCTTTTATTTGCAAAAAGA
>VRYO01001269.1:5215813-5256755 GCA_009812075.1 Sialia sialis | reverse complement strand
GGCTTATAATTGTGAAATTACTGTATTTTCAAATTTCACATTGCTTATTCTCAAAGACACATATGCCAAAGAGAATTCTTTAACACACACACACACACACACGGTATATGAACAGTTAAACACTAGATTTGGAGTATGCCCGTATGCTTTTCTTTTGGCTACTCTGTCCTGAAATATCTATCAAGAGACTCCACCTCTTCTTTCAGACTATCATTAGGGTGACTTCACTTGACTACAGTAACAGAAGTCTCTTTTCAGTTATAACTATGCAAAATTTCTCATGAGGAAAAAAAGAATCAAAACCCTGGAAATAAAGATAATTGAGGAAATAATTGAGATTTACTGAATTTAGAAATTATTCTGACACTAGAAACTCAAACAGAACACAAGTCATAAGGATATTCTGAATTTCTGGCAGTAAGCATTCTGTGATGATTATTAATGTTTCTAAGGCCTTAAATGCCATTACTTGACTCTACTTCTACCTTAAACTGTTATCATATATAGGTAGTAGCAGGCCAGCTAGTGCTGGAATGCAGACAATCATGTTCCTACTAGAAATAAATCTCAAGAACAGACTTTAAACATACAATGGTCATGCATAAACACTTCAGATTTTATTTAACAAATTTTGGTGAGAAGCTATTGTCAACCATATCAATCCAACAGCACATTTACACTGCAATGAAATTATTTACTAATAGCTTCCAATAAGCCAGTTTGTGTACTAATGACTATGTAATTACTCCTTCTTTGTATTCCACAGAAGCCAGTCCAACCCAGCTGACACGGTGCTAGCACCAAGTGCTCAGTTCCACCAGATGTGCTCAGATCACGTTACGGATGGCATTTGCAGCTGCATTTGCCAAAATGCAGAGAGGTATCTTAGCTCTCTGCCTCTGGTTGTCCATTGCTCTTGCTTACTTTGTCTCCTGCTTTGGCAAAAAAACAAACTTGGACCACCAAAGGGTCTCAGTTCATTATAATGAGAACAGCATACCAGCAAAACTAGACTGTCCTATGGCTAATATAGAGTAATATACAATTACAGAGGGGTCCCATGATCAGGAGACATGGAACAAGGGATGGAGAAAGTAGCACTGATGCGAGTGAGAGAAGCAGAAAAAAGAATTCTGCCTTTTGTCTGCAGTGATATTAAATGTCTCCATGAATAGGAAACTGCAATTTGACCCACTAACTCATGATTATCTTGGATTTGCATGTGTGAGCTATCATCACACCTGTTTGTAGCAAAGATCTATGCAAGGAAACTGAACAGTGGCTTTTTCTCTCATACTTTTTATTAGAAAACCTATTAAATAACCTGGAAAGAAAAAAATCAACATTACATAAAAGAAAATATAGTAAGAAATGTCTCAAAGCAAGGTTCTCATAATAGTTGATACTTTAAACAGAAAATGCAGTTGAACAGTTTTATCACTGCATATAATATATAATTGTTACAATTCTCTCCTGAATGGAGAAATATTTCCTTTCAGATAATGAATAGAATTTTCCAGGAGCACACAGAAAGAAATTGAAACTTAATTTGTTTTCATTTACCAACTGCAAGCTAGAAAGATAATTTGTCATTTCTCGTTTTAGAAAATTATGTTGATATGTTTATGGGCATGGTAGCTATATAAAAATTATGGTACGGAATATATAAAATGACAAAACAGGAAATTGAATGCAACTTTCTTCAGCAAGATCTCTCTCTTAATATCCTAGGATTTTCTTTTTTATCATCCCAACCATATTTATGCATATCAGCAAATTTCCTTTTGGCTACATCTGAAAGGCAGTTGCATATTTTAATGCAAATATACACAGAACTGATCTTGGACCGATCAGTTAAGGAATGGTCAACAATTAAGGGTATCCAGGTTTTTGAAGCAGCTAGTGCAGCTCATTTGCATTGAAGTAACCGGGCAAACCAAAGGAGGCCAACAGCTGCAAGACAGAAAGGTTTTCTAGCCAAGGTCACTTGTTACTTGAGATGAGTACAGTAATTTCATGCGTATAAAGTGCACCCTTTTGACTAAAATCTTGATCGAAACCCGGAAGTGCGCCTTATAGGCCAATGCGCCCTATATATGGACAAAGTACGGGAAGTTGCCGACAACCCAGAAGTGCACCTTATACTCCAGTGCGCCTTATATGCGTGAGCTTACTGTAATTCTCCCAAACCTAGAAGTAAATTTCTTAATTGGGCTGTTGAAAATCAGAACTAAATAATCCATTTGCAATGTTCACAGCATAGGAGAACAGATAATATGGGAAGCTCAAAGATACTGGTCTGGAAATTAAACTTCCCTACTTTTCAGGGGAAAAAAGGGGATCTTTTAGTAGCTTGGATGTTCTGTCAGAAGAGTAAAGCACACCGAAAAAGTCCTATCTCCACGGGATTCACTGCTTGATAAATGCTGTAAGAAAGCTTTTAAATCTAGTAGATGGCCCTATGAATCACTAGGACCCAAACAGCTTCTAAGAAAACATTTACTTCAACCGAATATAGATGCACAGAGCTCAGTATGTCTCACTGACACCCAACATAATGCCACTAGAAATTATGTAACACCCTGTCTATTACACATGCTACAGAGGAAGATGCAATAAACTGTGCTGACAATTATGAAGAAAGCTATAATAGCAATGCTTACTTCTAATTTTTTCAGCTGCAGTTATGCTTTAGGTTTATTCCTCGGTGGGACGATCCTGTTGTTGTACTGTCCCATGGTGATGATACACAACTGAGACTTACCAGTTCAGCTGGCAAACATTTTAACTTTCAGTGAATGGCACATTTCAGTTAATATCGAAAAATCTGTTTTGAAAATTACACTAACTTATTATTCCTTCCACAGAGTCATTCGCAAAAATCTACAGTACAAAAAATCTAGTAAATTTTTTCACAAAGAACTTTTTATTACATAGATTTGAGGAAGAAATCTCTCCTATACTCCAAAAGAGAAGAGAATATTAAGAGGAAAATTACATATATTATACCTGAACAGCAACATCAGAGCTTTTTTCTTTTTTTTCTCTGGTGCAGTGGAGTATGTGTTATTTTCAACTGGCACCTGACTTTTTTTTTTCTAATCAACAGAATTCCTGGAGAGTGATTACAAAAAAACCCCAAATTTACACTGCTTTTTTAACTGATTAAAAAGGTAAGAAGGCATTAGCCTCACAATGGAGATTACATAGAGAAATGTATATCCAGTAGGAGCCGTGTAATACATGAACTATAAAAATTTATTTTGCTATAAAAGGACACTGCACATCTTATTGCAAGGTTGATAAGGGCTGCAAATAAGTTATGTTGGTTATAGAATTGCTTATCTCATTCTCCCAACACTACATAATTTCTACAGGTAGAGACATTCAAAAAGTAATCAAAGAAATGGCAAAATGACTGTCAAAATCCCACAAAAATACCATTGTAAATGGGAGAATACATTCAGTACTCTACACACCTAATCCTTTACCTATTTATATTATAGTTGCACATCTGTTTAATCTCAGCAATGCAAATGCAAGGAACAAAGTGAAGATTGCTAGAGTGCTGAAAGGTTTGATATGTTTTTATATGATGCCTCTTGAAGCACACATTATAAAGTACATTGGCAAACAGAAACTTGGAAAGTGTTTTCAATAACAGGGGCCTCATCTCCTAGGTTAGGAATGGAGAGATATTGAGCAAAAAGTAAACAAGCTTCACTGGAAATGCCCCTGAAGGGCGTAACTGCTTCGAGACAGGTTATAATGTGCATTGATCTGCTCATGCCTCTTGAGAACAGAGAAAACATCAGAAATCTACTCCTTCAATGTACGTATGGCAAAATACAATTACAAAAATTAAAGCTCCTGAGACTAAAAGTAAAGGTTTAAGCCTTAGCTCTAAAATACGTTTTGTACTGTGAAAAGATGGTTCTAAACTTTCTTCAGAAAACAAGAAAATAACCAAAATGAAAACTTGAGTTTGCTTTTCAGAAACTTTTTTACCTCTTACCAAGAAGTTTGTATGCTTTTCTGTGGCTCCTATAATTTTACCCCTCTGTCTAGTATAATTTTCTTTTGCTGCAACATTTATTGCCGGCATATTTATTTCAAAAGGCCTTTAAATTGACATAAAGATAGGACTTTTTTTTGCATGACAATCTAAAGGTTGAATAATGAAAATAAAATACAAATCATAAAGAGCCCTCAGTTTCAAAGTAACATTTAAAATTAATCCTGCTCAGTTTTTCTACTGTATCAAGCTTTCTGACAGGATCTTTTCCAGACCTACACTTTACACATTGTATAATGTCCCAGTGCAAAACATAACTGTGCTTCTCTACACGTTTGATCCTCAAAGTTAATTTATCCCAAAGCACTAGCATAATCAGTAACATATTTTCTTATTTAACAAAAACTTGGTTTACTGTATATTCCTGTCCTTCTGCTGTTTTGATGTGTATTTTATAAACTAGCAAACCAGTTTACCTGAGCTGAAATACATTACAACTTATTCTGCAATGAACTCTCTCTGGGATCTTGTTTGCTCTGCTAAGGCAGTGCAAACGAAGACTTTAGAGCAATTAAAAAAAAAAAAAAAAATCAGAGTCATCTCTTACAGTACACAGATTAAAAGCAGTGCTCAGGAAAAAGAATAATGTCAGATGTGGAACCTGGAACCAGAGTACACATGCAACTTGCGTGCTGTATACTTCAGGGTGCACATCAGATGAGAACAGAATATATTCAACAAATTTTAAGGTACAAGACACCTAATACTACTTTTTTCTTGACCTGGCATCATAAAATATTATTCATATTGGTGATTCAGATGAGAATACAAATTACCCAGCTTCTGATGACCACACACGTTTATGGAGCTTATACAGCTCTGTAAAAATGCTCTGATTACAGCTGGCATCTATCCTAGTGAATTGACACTATGAGTACTGACCTTTCTTCCTAACCTGGTGCAGCATGGCTCCTGGATCTGTCCAATACTGTTAAGATACTACTCAAGTAAGTTAGATTATTGCAAGTTAGAGAATCATCAACAAAATTCCCAGTGAACAAAAGGAAATTAATTACAAAAACCTTAAGAATTGCAACAAACAGAATGCTCAAATTCCATCACTATATCTGTACATTACTATTTTAGGAAATATGAAATGCTAATTTTGTGAAGTAAAAGCATTTTATGTTGCCATTCTTATAATAACAACAGATTAACGGATAAAAAATGTGTAATCATGAAACTGAATGGCCCACATAATCATACCATTGATTATCAACTGCAGTAAGGATAGAAATTTGGATAATTTAGTAGTAATAAGACTGCCTCTATTGTAAATAATTCCTTGGAAATCAAAATTCCTTCCAGACAGCAACAAAATCTGTTGCTTACAGCAAGACTACAATACTTACTTTAATAAAGTCACACACTGAAGTGTTTTAAGATGAGACTAAAATAGGAGTTGCAGTGTACTGTAAATGCATTGGATTTTGAAATACATTCATTTTTGAAACAGTCAAAAAAGAAATCGTAGAAGGCTTTCCGTTTTTATTCCCCTCAAACGCGATCTTCCCACAATATCAGAAGCCAGCCTGAAGGCATTATACTATATACATATTGTATGTAAGACACATATATCAGAAAGCATAGAGCATTTCGTATTTTCAAATTGGAAATGTTTCTGCAACCAGTTAGAAACGTTCCAACCTCAGAGTTCAGATCTTATCCCACACTGCTGCAAATTTCTTTGTAATACATGAATAGTCCATGGTACAAACTCATGAAACCAATCTGTGTAGATAAGTCTCATTGACCAAGAATGAAGTATTAATATTTCTTCAGCTTTTACAAAAATAAGCATGTATATAGTAGAATATTCCCATTCCACTCTTGCTTAAGAAGCCACTTTAATAAAACATTTCCCAGCATACTTATAACCCCTTTAATACACTTGAGAAACATCAGCTCAACATTCCCAGCCACTTGGAGAAGAAAGTCCATTCTTCCTCAGACACAAGGATGACATGAAGCTGTGGAAAGCAAATTTCCTCCCAAGTTCCATGACATGTCACATGCCTTGACAGAAGCAAGGCATCTGAAACACTCTGCCAGTTTAAATATGCTTCTGCTGAAAAATAAACTGGCTTGAAGTAGGCATTTTGAATTTGATATGGAAACTAGAAGATCATTGCATTATATTCAATAGCAACCTAACTTAATTCTGTCCTTTGAGCTCTTTAATAGAAATGCGCTCCATGGATTTTAAGCAAGTTGCATTAGAACAAAATTATTTCACTAGGATTTTTTCACTTTTATATAGTGTCTTACAAGAAATGGTATATTGTCTGATCAGTAAGATCAGTTTTCCATACAAACAACATTTAAGCCTTATTTTCAGAAAATGCTGCTCCTGGAATTTAAATCCAATCAAGAAAGTAATGTTCTACAACTGAGTCATCAAATACAATTAAAACCAGACAAAGTTTCTGTCCTGGCAGCTGAAGTACGCATAATGTTGATGCAGTATGTACACATGCATGAAGTACATTAATATATATTTCAATGAATCTGTTTTCTTGGGCTTACACTTGGTTTCTTTCTCTAGTGGTAGGCATCTCAATTCACCAGGTATACTCAAAAAAACCAAAAAAAAAATCCACAAAAAAATCATAAGTGTTAGAATTGTGAAACAAAAATTAAGGTGATAAATTATAAATTTTACCTTTAAATGTTTTCCACTAAATATCAATTTGCACACTAGCAATATATAATTTTGCACAAAGGTACTGCTTAAATACTCAAAAATAAGTACTGCAAGATGAACATGTGTATTTTAAACAATAATTCTCAGAGAAGAAAGATGGTGTAGAACTAAGAAGTCCAACTGAGGAATAGGAGACCAAGCTTTACCCTCAAGATTCCTCTTTTTTCAATACATAACCAGGACCAAGCACATTCTCTTTCACTCAGATATGGTATCTGTTTAAGCAAAAAAATAACACCTTATAGCAACGATGTTTACCAACAGTGCTTGCAACTCAAGTCTTTCAAAATTGGCAGAAGTATCCAAATCATGCCCTTGACTCTGTTATGACATTATCCTAGAGATGTAACAGATGCAGACAAGAAAAATACTGACCCTGTCTGCCCACTCTAAAGAAGATTCAGATATATGTGTCCATTATTATGTATGATTTTTTTAAAAACTACATGGAAGAACTTGTTATTTAGAAAAACAATTAGTAGCTTACTGTTTTAATCACTCATACTATATAAACTGTATTGTTAATTTCCTTATCTTGCTTGGCTCTAAAACATTTTTAAGGATGATCCCCTTTACTACAAAACATGTAAATAATTTAAAAGTACCAATTGCAGTTCCCATTTTCTTAAACCAAAACCAAGAAGGGAAAAAAATGTTAGATACAGACAGTTGTAACCTTGAACATGCTGAGCAGAATAAATATTCAACCTAGGAATTTGTAATATTTAACCCACTAGAAGGAAAAAATGTGCAAACTGATTAAATAGCACTTATTTAATTTAATCTTTATGTAGAAAAATCCCAACATAGCTAAAGTTCTTTTTTTTAAGAATTCATTTAAAATGTATATTCTGAAAAAAAATATATTTTGTTGCATACAATCAACATTAAGAATTAGTTTTACTGATGACTGAAGCTCTTCTCAAAATGAGGAATTTTTTGGTGCTGACATAGGACTTAAACTTCATTTCTCCAAATACACAGTCATTAGGACTCACTTTAGGAAAAAAAAGGATTTTAAATAGCACATCAGCTAAAAGGATATAAAAATCTCTTAACAGAGCAATGAACTACACTGAAAAACATATTCCATTACAGCCTGAAAAATTCTAGGCAAAGCCATTAAAATAGGCTCTAATTTTGAAAGATATTAAATCTATGATACAGCAAGATGCAAGATTTCAAATACTTCTTTAATTTCAAAAACTTTATTATACTAAACCTTAGATAGCATTTTTTCATTCTGTTCAAATTCCCAACATGATTCATCTGTATTTTAGACTAAGATGGCTTTGACCAAGGGCATAGGCACTACAGGAGAGGAACAGTTGGTTCAGTTTTATTTCCTATAAGACAATGTATTATTTAAATAAACTGGCACATTTTCAGATATTGAAGAGTTTCTTCAGGAAAAAGAAGTTCTAAAGAGGAACAAATGACACATAGCATGTTCTTGTTATAGACTTCTCAGAAAAATATTGAATTCCAGGCAAGTGTGCAAATGCCTGTATTGTTTGGACTAGGGTTTGTTTGGTTGGGTCTTTAAAATTTAATTGCTGTAAAATGGTGATATCAGTTTGATATAGAAGCATAGTACATAACCTGAAATCATGCCAGCACCTTTCATATTAATTCAAAGAGTCCTGATTAAGTTGTACAGTTGATTACAGATTCTCTCTATTATACAGTGTTAAATCACTGTTAAGTTGTAATTGTCTTTATAAGTTCAATGTCATCATTTCAACAGCTGCAAAAAAACACAAAAAAACCACTAGTTCATAGAACACCAGCTATTTTAGCTTGGTTTAAAGAAAAAAAGTCATAGTTCACAAAAGAAAGAAGAAATTTAATAATACATTTTAATTATTTAATATACACTGAACCCCCATCCCCCAGGTTACTTTTGTTAATTTTGATTTAGTTTCTGGTATGTGCAGGTAAACCAAGAAATAAAACTAATAAATTTAGTCTCTTACTGTTAATGAGCAGCAAAAATTCATTAATTTAAAGGACTCATCATGATTTCCAAACCAAAACTGTACATAAGTTTCAGATAATCACCTAAAGTATGTGATTCAGAAAGAAAAAGAAATCAAAGGAAGTCTTAAAAACATCTTAGCTACAGTTTGATCCCATATCTTACCTTCTCTTTTGTACAATGGCAGCCATATTTTTATGAATGCATAAAAAGTTAATGCCAAATGAAAATGGTTCCAGAAAAATACTAAATAATTACAGCAATGTATGTCCAGTCAGATATTTCCAGTTTTCCGAATAAAACAATTCCACAAGGCAAGATTTCTAAATGATTTAGGTTTATTTCCATTCTTCTAAGATTGTGAACGCAGGTTCATTTTGACAAAGTTTAAAATAACTTAGAAGTCCTCCCTCCTCCTTCCCCCATCACATTAAAAAAACCAAGCATCATTTAAAGGGCAAGAACACTATTAAGAAGAAATAAATTGTTTTAATAGTAATGATATTTCAACTTGATGCATTTTGAAGCTCACTATGAAAACCAAGTACTATGAAGAGTTTGTCTGAAATCCTTCAAATTCCTTCATGTATGCTTAAAAGAATGATCTCTCTAGAAGATGCTCCCATTCACTGTTCAATAAATGATGATCTGAAAGTACCTTGTGATATCTCTTGTTGCCACAGAAAGGACTCTTGCTCATATAAAGGCAATATCATGCAATATGAGAAAAAGAACTTTAATAAAAAAGAAAGAAACAAAGCTAAAAGGGCAGAATAAGGCTTAAAGTTGTCTTCAGCACAGCATATGTATTTTACTATTAAATGAAATATAGTAGATCATAATAGAAAGATTTTACACTATTTTGATTTTCACTGGTTCCCAATCTCATACTTTTCCTCAGTTTAATAACAGAGATTGCTCAGTGTCAGTATATTTACACTCACTGTCTCTTATTTTAAATTTTTACTCTTTCTGCTTTAGTGTTCCTGATTGAAACAAAAATTGGACTTGCTGACTATAAAATAGGAAAAATAGGAATATAATTTGAAAGTTTAGGTTTTGTCAAAGCAAAGTTTTACCTACATTTTTAATCTACTTTAATATAACAGGCTCTTTTGAGTTCACATTATCTGCAGCAGTTGAATAGCAGATAATCCTGACTGGACTTCACAGAAAAAAAAATTAAAATAAACTGATGTCTTTCCTCAGGAATCACTTACCAAAATCTCTAAATTTTATTTGTATTCAGTGATGAAACTAGAGGCAACTAGTGAGGTGTGATTCATAGCATTCACACCATCACTAAAACCAGCTAAAATGTCTTTCAAAATTTTATTTTTGTCTCCTCAAATCTAAGACAATGTGCAATGATAAAGGCATGAGTGATAAACTTAATACATAAAGAAAAACACCACACACTTGCCCAGTACAGTTTTATGCTTGTGACAAGAACATCTAACATTAGTCTATCACAGCTCAGGACTACAACTGTTACCTTCTTAAGCTTTACTTAGCCATATAAATGTATATATAGCAGTATACGAATATATATTGTACCTATATAAGAGAAATTCTAAATATGTAATAATTCAGATGTGATTATAGTGTTATCTCAGTAGACACTGAGAATAGGTACAGAATATATCCTGCATTACCTGGGACTTGTGTAAAACAGTATTTGCAGAACATTTTGAGATAAATTAAATGTCTATAAATAGGAGAAATGCACCTCCTCTTCTTACATCACTACAGCCATGCTAACATTGTTTCATTTAAAAAAGAACAGATATGGCCTTACCAAATATGTCTTATTTTGTTAATCATTTATTTGTTGACTATTGTGTCTTCTCTGAAGTAGCAGTATATTATCCTGAAACAAAAGAACTGTGGAGACTTAGTGTCCACCACTACATAACACATTATGTTTAGCTTATATACATGTCAGTATATTCCAAGATTCTCTTGGAAAGGCAATTAAAGTAAATCTGAATTTATAAAACCAATGGGTCCACGCAGGATCAAATATGGACTTCCAATGATTTGAATTATGAGCTTTTCAGACTACACAGTCTGGCCAGATCACACAGAAATGCAATAAATGAAAGAAATTTGTGCCAGGTCTTGGGTACAATTGCTGATAATGGCATTAAAAAAAAATAAAAATAAAATTCTTGTTACCTAAACTAATTTTTAAATTGATCTTAAGAACGCCATGGCATGTTCAGTGATTCCAGAATGCAAATTACAGTAGTTTCACGATTATAAACCGCACCTGAATATAAGCCCACTTCCGGGTAGCTGGGAAGACCACGGGATTTGTCCATATATAAGCTGCACCCGAATATAAGCCTTGTTTTTTTGTTTTTTTTTGCTTTTAAACTCCACACGGCAGAGGGGGCGGGGCGCCACACACAGCCCTTGCGCAGCCCCCGTTCCCGGCTGTCCCCCGTTCCCACCGGCTCCTGGCGGCACAGGGGCCGGCCCGCACACTTGCAGCCCCCGTTCCGGGCAGTCCCATGCTCCCAGCGACTCCCACTTGCCACTCTGCTTGGCCGGCTCTCACTTCCAGGTTGGCATTTCACTGGGATTTGTCCATAGATAAGCCGCACCTGAATATAAGCCGCACCACTGGGGTAGGCTGGATTCTTCAATGAAAAAGGTGCGGCTTATATTCGTGAAATTACTGTAAATGCTTAGTCCTCAGACCTTTGTCTATTTTGTTAACACATTGAATATCTAGTGCAATGCTAGTGAAATAAATTTGATTGCAAAACCAAAATCATTCTAAGAGGAAAAATGGAATCCAAGTTGTTACTTACTGAGATATCCCATTGTGTAGCATGATAGATTAACTGACAGATTAATTAACTACCTTGTTAAGTAGTGAGCTGCATCCAAAGTACCAATCTGCAAACCTGAAATCAGAACTCACATCCTCTTCAGTTCTTCTGTTTTTATAAATATTGCTAGACTTCTGAATTTCTAAACTCTCCATCATTATACTCTTATCAAGAAGGGCAGAAAAATGTGTCTGATTTTGACGCATCACCAGATAGCTATGAAACTTCTACTACTCTAAACAATCCTGAAACTCTGTGCTTCACAACTGTATTTTTCTTCCTTCCTATTTTCTCATTCATGAAGCTTTATGTTAGCTTACTTAGTTTTTATCAGGATTATACCACATGGACAGTCGATGTATACCACCACAGGTACCATGATGATAACATTAACACTTCTACAGAGATTCCTAAGGAGGTTTCAAAAGCCAACAATATCCTAGATATTTACAAATGCTCTGGTGAAGGGAAAAGACAAAAATACATAGTTAAAAGTTTTAGACCTACTTAAGCTAATAAAACTTCCTTAAACATGTTCATCAACAAAGCAATTTAAATATTTATGGCACTTACTTTTGATACGTCCACCATAAATCTCTATTTTTACTCTTTCTCCCATAAAAACCCCATGAGTAAACTACATTATCAGATCCACAGAAAGGAAATGAACAGATTAATTTCTCGAGAATACAGTTTCTCAGTATAATTTTCATATGTTTTGATTTATGTGAACTTAAATTAATGGAGTATTTTCAGATGAAATCAGGTACTCAGACAAGTGGTTTGTGTCAGCAGGGATGGTCAACCACATCCATGTATATTCATGATTATTCACAGAATGTGATAAAATGCTCCATCTAAAATCTGTATCATTCCAACAGAAAATAATGGTCATCCATTTGAGCAAATTTGACTGAATATCCATTTTATTTAGCAATACCGTAAGGGACACTTACGTGTTAAAAAAAAAAAAAAAAGTGAAGGGCCTTTAAAATTAATTACATATGTTCTGCTTTCATTTGATTTATTCCTGCACCTGTGATTTGCCCAAAATTTCATTACTGGGTGCCTTAGTATTGTGTAAGAACTTTCATTTTTTATGTTTAAGTAAGAAAGGCCAACCAGCATTCCATACCCTTAATTTAAATCTTTTATCATTTTGATGGATTAATTTCTCCTTTTGGCTTAACATCTTTTTTATGCTTTTAACTAAGTTTTCTTTTTTTCATATGGGATAGTAGCTCTTCCAATTTTCATGTTCAAGTCATTTATCCATTAAACTATGTACATGTTTACATTCTATGACTTGCATCATAATCAAGGCCGGGCTTTTCATTCAGTATATAAGAGTATTTCTTCAAGGCATAAAACCAGTCAGATTTTGTCTTGCAACCTCTTTTGTTAATAAAAAGCCCTTTTTAAACATTCAAATGTATCCCTTAGTGAACGACAGTACTCAAAACTCACATTAACAGATATTCATTCTATTATTTCTCTATCTTCTACAACTTCAAGAAATAACTGATTTAGTATGACGAAGATCATAATTTTAAAATTAAAAAGAGAAATCTAAGTTGACATGACTGTAAAACAAACCAATTAAATTCACGTGGAGATTTTAAATCTATTATTCTTGCATATACAGTCACATGAACGGTCATGACATATGCATATCAAAAAAGATAGAAATAAAACAAACAAAAAAACCCCGTGATATGTACAATGTCATTGCTTACCACCAAGCAATGTCCAGCCCCTTCTCCATCTGCAATTGGCTCCTCTCAGACAATTCTACTGTGCTTGTACACTGGTAATAATGATCTAATATACGGAATTTCCCTTTGCCAGTTCCCCTGGCCTGGCCATGCTCCCTTGCAGCTATTTGTGCACCTTCTCACTATTAAAGCACAGAAAACTGAAAAGTCCTTGCCTTAGGGTGCAACAACTAAACCATCATATTAAATCCAAAACACAGCATGTTTCAGCTACTAGAAGAGAATTAGCTTTGTTCTTGCCAGAACCAGGCAGTTTTGGTTTTGCTACAATTCACAAGGCACTTTCAAGAATAAGTCAGCTACTAGAAGCTATAAGTACACTTACTAAAAGTTTACTCTTATCTGAATCTACATCAATCAGCACAAAGTGATAACGAACAAAATAATGAAAGAGAATACTTATTCTGTCCAGTTATATCAGTATGGAGTCCTGAATAAAGGCTGGAACAAGATTTCTGAAGAAAACCTAAAAGGTGACACCTTTATTTCAAAATTGAGGGAACAGAACACAATGAAAGATCGTACCATGACACAGTGAGCTGTGCAAACAGCAGTCTAACTCAGCCTGCCTCAGACTCCTGTATAAACCCTTTTTGCCCAGGTCATGCAATGTCCCACATAGTATAGCTGGGAAATAATTTCCATATCCACTGTGCATGATGTAAACTCGTGCGTTATTCAGCCACTGTATTGGTTTGAAATGCAGCTGATTGCATTTGCCTTTTTTGTCAGCAAGGGAAAACAAAAAATCAAAACCAAAACATTATTCTTAGTTATCACCAGCCAACTGCAGTTTGAAATAACTACTTGATAAAAAGAATGCACCACAGAAATTATAATTAATAAAATTCTAAATTCTTTCTCCCTTTTATTAACAAAATTGTAACCAGTAACATACCTCTTTTTTCTCTGTGAACTTCTTCCAAAAGTTTTTCTTGGGTTTTTATCTGTTTAAAGAGAGACTGATGTTCAGTCTCCTTCATCTGTGTAAAGTGCTTGAGCTGTTCCCGGCTTTGCAGCAAGTGGCATCGCAGCTTTTTTTCCTTACTTTCTCTTTCCTTTACCTCCTCACACAGCCACTGAAGCTTAGTCTACATTTAAAAAAAGGTACAATAAAAAGTAAAGAATTCTAATAAAAATAAGAGAACATAAATGTTTACTGACCGAATTATCTTTGGAGCCACAGATTAGTTAGTCATTTGTAGCTATCTGAATAATAATAACAGAGAGCATTCAGATATACTAAGAGAACATAAGTTGATTTACAAGAGACCCAAAAGACATTTTGGTTGATAATTATATTTGAAAAGTGGTTTTCTTTTATATTATTTTATTTCTTTTAAATCAGAAGCATGAAATGCTAGGGTAGATATGGAAATTCACATTGAAATAGTGCACACAGACACCAAGAGATAGGCCTTCCTTTCAGAATACCTTTTTCTCCCTATTTTATGTTGACAGAATTTGAAGTATTTCTCCTTTCTAAAAAAGTGACATCAATCCTTTCTAGTCAGCAAAATTCAACATTTAAGGTTCACTCAGAGGAGAAAAAGATCTCATTGATAAGGTTGTGATCAACATAGTCAATCTAGAAGTGATCAAATGGAGTAATTTCACACAACCTATTTAAAAACAAAAGAAAATAAAAGTGGAATTTTAAGCAGTCATTCATTATAAACTTCCCTCTAGCAGCTAACCAAACTTAGGTGAGAAATGTATGGAAAGTATTATCAGGTGCTCTTTGAAAGCTCTTTTTAATAAAATGTCGGTGTGCCTTTTTCAAATGAAGAAAATACTTCCTCAATAACATTTCTCCTTTGATTCCAATCTTATCTCCATTATCTATAGTGGAAGTCTTCTCTTGGTCTACAAATCTGACATAGACCACACACCATGAATAACCTACTCTTACAGGCAAACATTTGCATTTTTTTTTCCCTAAATCGATTTTTCTATGGCTTTGACCTTCCTACATGAAGCAAGAACACCAGTTGTCATCCACAGTTTGTGATCTATTTTGAGCACGAGAAATTTACTTCTTTTACAAGATACTGGGTAAGAAGTGAGCTATGTGTGTGAGCTGAGGGAGCTGGAGGAAAGCTGCAAAACGAAAGGCAAGATTTAGGAGTTACAGTCATCACCTTGAAGATGCTTTCAGGCATGTGTGCCCCCATGGACACATTACAGGAATTGAAAACTTCAACAGGAAAAGAAAAATCGTTCATTTTCCAAGAATCCAATCTAATATATTTTAGATTGAATAAATACCAGCCTTAATTGAAATCATTTCTAGCCTTGCAATAATGCTGTAAGAGAAACTTAGCTTGCTGACTACATTCTCATGCTTTACTTGTGTGAGAAAATTTGAACCAGATCTCAAGGCTACCACTGCTCTTAATTCAATGCTTTTATTTTTGTGAAAACAACATTGCAATTAATTTTGCTATAGAGATGGCAATTTCTTGTTGATAGAAACATTTCGAAAATTATTCTCTCCGTTGAAACAACAGTCTGGAAATATCAGAATAATAGCCAAAGGAATGCTTTTGTATTTTTCCTTTTACCTTTGAAGTGCCATTTTAAATGGACTTTCTTAATCAGATCCATCCACTCACAGATGCACCCCCTCACTCAACTGTTAGGCTGGAAAGGGATCTGAAGGATCACCTAGTTCCAAACTCCTCCTACGATGAGTGGACTCCTCCCTCTACACCATCAAATGCTGAACATTAGCTTACTCAGTAAAATTTCAGGAGGTTTGACTATTACCTTTGTTTCTGCTAACCAGCGATGAGGATCATTCAGTACTGTTGGTGTAAGGGATATTGCCTAAGAAAAAGCAGATGACAAAGAAAGATATAAAATGGGAATTAGACATAGAAGGAAGAAAGTGTTTTTTCTGCTTACTAGAAATTCATCAAAGAAATACATTTTTTGAAGTTTAAGCCTAATGCTTGACTTCTCTCAATACAAATATTTATCCGTCAAATTCCTCCTGCTTACCCAAGCTGCAGCAGCAACTTCTTGAAGTAAAGGGTGACAATTTTTAGAAACCTTGGCAATACCTGAAGTACTGTGTAGAAGAACAATATTATAAAGAAAGCTTCTTACCTTTACTAAAAAATTTCATACCAGGACCACAAAACTAATTTTTTTCACATTAGCTGTCTACTCAAACATTTGCATTCAAAACTGGGTTAAGTTTGCTATTAATTAGGGAAAAAAAGTAGAATTGTATAAACAAGGATCTTCAAAACTTTTTCCAGAAACCAGAAACTCTACATGATGAGGAGCAAGTTAATGGGCAAATGACCAAAAATCTGGCAACTAGAGCAGATTACAAAATTTAATAATAAAAAAGACCCATCTGTAAGCATATGGAGGAGAAAAGCGTGTTTGTCAAAAACATTTTCTTAGGATTCTCATCTAGTTTTGTGCTGCAACCCTCAACTCCATATGTAAGTGAAGAAATTATGTCAATCATGAAAAAAAAAAAATCTATTTCAAAAGCAGCTCAGCCCAGTCAAATGACCAGGAACTACAAAGTATTCTCTGTTTAAACAGCAAGACAAAAAAAAATATTTAATCTGAGGATACTCAGGGGTGCAGCTAAGGCTAGAAAGCCACTAGATCAAGCACTTATAAGTGTGGTGACAAGCTGAGTCAGACAGTCCGTTCTCTTTATTCTCAGAAACATACAATGTTGATTTAAGAGGATCAGACATGAATCATATGGAGGGAGGAAGAGTGGTTTCTGTACCTGGGAAGCAAATGAGAATGCTCAGAAGAAAAGCTACAGGGAGACAGGAATTGCAGAAGTAGTAAAATAGAAAGAAAAAGTTACAACAAGCTACCAGTTTCCTGAAAATTTGAGTCTGAGTTTTCTGGATACAAGGACCTGCTACTCAAAAATGGAGGTTATAAACTATTTTCATTTTCAGTATTCAGTTCTCTATATAAAAATCAAAGCATCCAAGTGATTTTTTAACAGAAAATTTTTCATTTTCTTCCAACTTTAAAAGCATTTTAGGCCTTTCTTAAGGACTTCCCAATTCTAGGACATAGCCTAAGAAAACCTACCTCAAAATTTTGGCTAAGTAAAGGTCCTTTCCCACAAGCAAAAGGAGAACTACTCCTCAAAAAAACCAAAACAACAACAACAACAACAACTGAAAAAAACTATAGCAATGTCCCTCTGTACCAGCTAAATATCCATATATCCATAATTCTATTAGAATGATTATCCATGCAACAGTGACAACAACGCATACAAGTTCCACTACGAACTTTCATTAAGAAAAGAACAAAACCTGCAGCATACTTAAAACTTAGAATTACTTTGAATTTCTCCATGGAGTCCCGAGAAAAGATTTCACAAGCAGCATCAATTTCACTTCCTATCACGGAGAGAATGGATTGCTGTTCCATTTCTAAGTGACGCAGCTGATCTTTATACTGCAGTCTGGCCTCACTCATCTTTCTCAAATGATCTTCATTGCTGATCTGTTTTTCCTGGGGTGAAAAAAGAAAAACAAAACAAAGATAAATAATTGCAGTAATAATATATGCCATTAGCCACGTATCTTTCAATGTCACCATAATCACACCATATTCAGTCATGCTAAGTTCAACTCCTTGCCATGGAAAAATACCACCTTCTAATAGCACTTGTAAGTTCCTCCCTTGATTCTCCTTATTATCCTGTAAATCAGTTATGAAGAAATTACCAAATTCAAACTCAACAATCATAAAGCCTATTTTCAAAGTCAAAAATAGATGTTCTATTACACATCTCCTCATGAGGAGAAAAAGAGCCCAGAGCAAGTAGTCCCATTATAATCTTTTGATCTGAATCTGTTCTAGACATCTAATCTCTATCATCAGAAGAGAGATCCAGAAGGAAAATTTTATGGGCAGTCATTGCATCCTCAAAGGAAAACTACTCAAAAAATATCTTATAGGAGAGTGAGTACCACAGAGGAAAGTATTTTATGTTATCATCTAATGTCAGAAGGTTGATTAAATGTTACATATGTTTTAAAATTCAGATTCTCTTCTTTTATATGTATGATAAAGCTGCCATAAAACCAAACAAAACTATTACTAGATTACCTTGAT
This sequence comes from Sialia sialis, assembly GCA_009812075.1. NCBI lineage: Eukaryota > Metazoa > Chordata > Aves > Passeriformes > Turdidae > Sialia > Sialia sialis. The sequence goes on along the minus strand of VRYO01001269.1, from coordinate 5,238,265 downwards.
CACACAAAATATTGAATTATGCACCATAAATAATATAGAAAAACTTATTTTGTGAGAATAAGTGGAATTGAAACACACCTGTCTGCTGCTGAGAGCAGGAGGCATAATGCAGCAAAGAGCAAACACTTTAACAGGCAAATTCCAATGTGTGCAAACTGCACCAAAAATTGTGGGAAGAGCAAGGATTTCAAGTTTGTATTAATTGTGGATCTCCACAATGACAATATACAACTGTTTGAAGTCTGTTTGTTGGAAACCTTCATACACTGCACTTATGAGACACCAATGTGGAGTTAGGTAATGCCTAACATCCAAGTTCCATAAGTGGAATATATACAGAATCATAGAATCATTTATGTTGGAAAAGAACTCAGTTATCATAGAATCCAACTAAAAACTCCATACCGCCAAGTCCACCACTAAACCATATCCCAGAACACCACATGTACATGTCTTCTGAACATCTCCAGGGATGATGACTCAACTACTTCCCTAGGCAGCCTGTCCCAATGCATGAATAAATTTTTCCTAATATTCAATCTAAATCTCCCCTGACACAGCTTCAGGCTATTTGCTCTTATCCTATCACTTGCCAATTGGGAGACAAGACCAACATCCACCTTGCTACCTCATTCCAGCTGGTTGCATACATATATATGTATAGGTGTTATTTCTACTAGGTGTTTTTAATATAGGTGGCCTACAAATGTGAAACACCCATACTTGATAAGCAGTCTGATTTCTTCGCTAAATTATTACAGTAATACTTGAGACTAGTTATTTCAAATTGAAGAAATAGAAAGATTTTTTAAGATGGACAGGTTCCAGTATTTCTGTAATATAAATATGGAAGTTGAAATAACAGTTTTGACATAAATTAGTATTCTGAAAGTTAAAAGATTGCACTGTGTATATTTCTAGTGTCAGCATTCTGTTATCTCACTATTCACTGAATGCAGTCCATCACGTCAAAGTTGATTCCCAAAGACCATGATTAAAACAAAACACAACTTAATTTTTTTTCTTTCTTATCTGCTTGATTTTCTGAATGTGCCAGCATTCCTTATCATTCTACATTCAGAGCCTTTAGGAGAAAAGAAGTCACTAATGACTCAGAAGTGCACAGAAGGAAAAGGAAAGAAACCAGCTGTTTTACAATTATGCTCTGGTCATTCAAGCTTCATGTAAAAAAACTAAAACTAAGCTAGCTATAATATCTATGCCGCTTTGAATTAGTATTTGCATTAAGAACAGAATGCTTAAAAACTTCCCTTTTTCAATTTAGAGACAAAAGATCATTTTGGTGTAAAAAAGAGTGTATTCCCAATATTAGGTAAGGTTGGAGCTAATTCACAACAGAATACAGAAGCCCATGTACATTTCTATAAACTCATTCTCTTAATAATAGATATAACAAAGCTAAAATACCAATGCAAAAAAACCCACATTTTTGAATTTTCATTTCAAGCATTCTTTACTAGTTTGACAAGCTGAGCTTTTAATCCACATCCTGATAGTTTAACAAGCTAAAGAAATACCAGGTTTAACATTTTTTTATCTCTACACTATGAAAGAAAACCCAAAAAAAATCAAAAATCCTCCACCCCAACATTAGTTAGTCCTTCTTTTACTAGGCTTACATTGCCTATCTACTTCACAGCTCCACTGCATCTTGAAGAAAAATTTTAAGAAAACTAGAAGTGGTTGATTAAACATTTGTTAGTTACCTATGTTAGAGATCAGGAAAGCAACAGGATTTATATTCTGGTCCTTAATATTATTAGTGAATCTTTGGAGGGATGCAGTTCATAATTCAGCCTAAGCACTTTTGTCCTCTTTAACTCGTATAGAAACCGTGTACTATGGCATGACTGCGTATTTTCTTTAATACATAAATGCTGGGGTTTTTTAGTTTTACTATCTATTTCTATAATCCATCATTTATTTTAGGTATTTATCAGCAGAGAAACAAATCATGGTTAAAATCAGTTACTTTTACCTTTTTGTCCAGTTCTTGTTTTACAAACTCACATTTCCGTTTTAGTTTTGTATTTTCTTCCTTGTTTTGTGTTAATTCTTCTGTCAATTTATCACACTCAACTTTTATTTTTTCCAGTTGTCGACACTGAGACTTGACTATGTTTTTCTCTTCTAAAAGTTCCATCTGATGGTAAAGGGAAAACAGATTACAAACTCACTGTATGGCTTATTCTGTACGGGTCACTTTAAAATACACGCAAACTCGAAAGTTTTAAAATCAGTGGAATACTATTGTGAAATGATAAATGTGAAAAATTAAATCAAGTTCTACTAAGTGTAATTACTTATCTGAACATGGAAAACACTCATCACAGAGTTGTAGAACCATACAGTGTTTTAAAAGCAGAAAATAGAAGTCTCAGATTCTTCATTTCAGCTCTGCTACACTCATCAGCTTACATCATCCTGAGAAGCCTAGTATTTATGCAGCTTTTCCATTACTAAAATAATTTGGAATCAAACTATCCTTTAATTTCAGGAACCAAAACTAAATTCATATCTGCAAGGAAACAATAGCAAAGATTTATTATTTTGAAGTTCTAGAACCATGTGGGTTTAGTGCTATTATTTGTGTGATTAATGCTATTCATGAAACTTTGCAGAGAAAAATGAAGAAAACATATAAGGATCTAGAAAGCCCTAAAATAATGAGTAAATAATGTATATTTGTTTCCAGTGAAAAAAAAAATTGGCTGAACAAGATTTGAGAAATGCTCGACAATATCTAGAAAATTTTTTAAAAAATCTAAGAAGCAAATTAACACACACATTCCCCAAAAACCAGTTTCATATTAGATGAAGAGTGGGATGCACTTAAAAACAAAAATAGATTTGCAAAGTAAATTTCTTTCTGAGGAAAAGCAAAGATTCTATTTTCCAATTACATTGTAAAAATGACTTCTGTGAGGACGAAGGTGAAGGAAAGAAAGTTTATGAATTAATTTCAACACTAAATTTAGATGCTAATTTAGACACTAAACAGATTACAAAAGCTCCTCTGAAGGACATTTGTGGGAAAGAACTTTGGCATCCACAGTCTACAAAGACTTAAAACCACAAAGACAAGCCTGCAGTGCTCAAAACGTTTTCTGTGAATATGCTTATAAAAATCAACTTTTCAGTTCCTACTAAAGGTAATTGCATTACAATATCTATGCAGATGGAGACAATCGTAGAAAAAAATCCCTTGCCTACATTACCCTTGAGAGACAGAAGAGAGAGTTCATACTGATTAATTTCCAGTAAGGATAAGGTAGGTATGACTATAATTTAATTGATCTTTATTGAAATCAATTTCAACACTTAATAATCTTCAGGGAAAAAAATGGATAGCACATTTGAAAAATGTATATAAAACTATTTTAAAAGAAATATACACATATACACAATTTTATATGTATAGATACACACCTCTATATAATTTCCAGACTGTCAGGCAGTAGGAAATTTTGTATATCATCACTCTAAGAAAACAAGCATGTTTCTAAAGCAAGTGAGGGTATGTATTAAAATTATGGGGACACAGGGACAAATAGGGACCACTAAGCAAACCACTTGAATTCCTATGCCTAGTGTATCTATCCCTTTTAAATACCAAATAAGGCATCACACAGGCATTGGTTGGGAATCATTTAGGATTTTCTAGAAAAAAACAAATTAAAAGTTTAAGAATCAGAATCTCAGTAATGAAACAGTAAGATCTTTCTTAACAATGCTATCTCATAAAACTCCATGTTCTTCTCTAGTTCTATTGCATCATACAATATTTTTATTTACCTTCCATACTACCCAGAAAAATCCTTAACTTACTTAATAATTTTTCAATCCATTGCTGCACTACAGAAAACCAGTAAAAAAATGAGGCAGAAAGTACCATACAGAGGAAGCAAAAGAAGAAAGAACAACAAAAATTAAAAGTTACTTCCTTTTACAGTCTATGCAGAAGTTAGTCCTCTAAACACAGGACTCTGTACCCTTGATTTCCTGGAAGTAACTCATAAATGCATCCTCTTTTAAGGCTTTGGATCCTACAAATATATTAAATTTCCTTTCACTCCTCAAGTCTCTCTCAACTGACCCTTAGTTTTAAAGCTTTAACTACCTTTGGACAGGATATGTATATTCCTTTCCAAAAGCACTTACAAAGGTTGGACACAGTTGAGGCATAAATAAAGTCAATTACTACTATAACAGTAAAAGACAGCTGGTTGCTTGACAAAATCTTAGCATCCTGAAAAAAAAACAAAAACGGTTAAAAAACCCCAACTTTTTCTGTTGGATTTCCCTAAACACTACTCTAACATCAAAATACTTTTTTTAAAAAAGTATAAGTTAAAGTTAAGTTTACCTTAAAATAGAAGAAAAGTATGTCCATAAAATTGAAATCCAAATGCAATGTAATGATGAATTCAGACAAAAAGTAACCAAATCACCTGCAGGATGATATGGTCTCATCAGATCTTCCTAGAGATGCATATGATTTTCTATTTTCTTTCATTTACAGTCTCTCAATCAAGAGAGTCTTGCGCATTATCATTCTGTATACTTCTAAAAAATTTGCCTACCCTAATATCTTAGAAAATTCATCTTCCTCAAACCTTCTGCTCTTAAAAAAATACATGTAGATTTAGGATTCTGGGGAAGTCATGGAACTGCAAATGAAACATGGAAGTGATTTTTTTTAATATCCTGTTTAGGTTTACCAATCAGTAAAAATAAAAAGGTCCTAACGATAGGATTTTCCATTTCACTGAAAAACACAGTCATGATCAACTTATTTTCTCTTCTCAGTAGCCAGAATATATTTTCTTTCTCTCCACTTGATAGCAAATGTACACTCTTAATTTCAATGTCACTACCAAAGAAAAAACCACTTTTGGACAGACCACTTGAATAACGCTAATCACACTAAAAATAAGTCTCCAGTGTTAAGCACTGCTATCAAAATATTTGATTTCAATGATCATTTTTCTAACAACCACCTAGAGGGTTTTTTATTGCTGTCTTCACTTAAAGGTCTCTATGTTATCAACACCTTAAGAATTATTATCAAGTCATTAAGTCATTATCAAGTCAAGTCAATGATACATTACAGAACTAATCACTAGTCCCAAGAGAGATTCCCAAGGGACACCACTCGTCACTGCTGTACATCAGGACTCCATCCAGACTCTGAGCCATTGACCACAACACTCTGAATGTGACCATTCAGCCAATTTATTATAATTTATCTAGCAGTCCACTCATCAAATCCATCTCTCTCCAATTCAGAGAGAAGACTTTTGTGGGGCACTGTGTCAAATGCTTTACAGAAGGCCAGATAAGTGATAAAATGATAAACGACTGTAACCCTTCCCTTGTTCACTGATGTAGTCACTCCATCAGAGAAGGCCACTGGGTTTCAGACAGGACTTGCCCTTGGTGAAGCTGTGCTGGCTGTTTCAAATCACCTCCCTGTCCTCCATGTGGTTTAGTGTAGCTTCTAAAAGGTTTTCTTCCATGATCTTCCCAGGAACAGAGATGAGGCTGACAGGTCAGTAGTTCCCACATTCCTTTCTACTCTTTTAAAAGATGGTGTCCTGAAGTGACTGTATGGTACAATGCTTCCCTCTGTCCTGACCTGAGACTTCACCTGCCTGCCGTATTTAAAACATTACAGCATCAAAAATTTCTTTTTATTTTGATCATAGATTTATCTATTCTATTATTTTTTAAGTAAGATTTTGACCTAAAATGGTTACTGTTACATTTTTTATCCCAAACTTGTAACTTTTACGGTGGCCTGCAATAACATGGGTGTTATGTGCTTTAAAGCCCATGCATTATTATGTCAGTCATTCAAATACAGGGGCAGTGTGTGGGTTGTGTGGGAGGAGGGGGGAGGTCTGACATGAAGTTCTTCACAATAAGTACCTTTAGCATTCTAATCTGAGCCTCTGCATCATCTTTTTCTTGTTTGAGGAGTTTCATGAGCTCTTGAACATTTTGTTCATGTTTGATTTTCATATTTTGTAACTCTGATCTAAGATCTGCCAACTCTTGTTGATGAATTTCTCTTTCCATCTTCAGCTGCCTGTTAGCTGAAATCATCTCTTCATGACTAGATTCCTGCTGTTTCTGGAGGTCTGAGAGGCTCTTAAGTAATTCCTTTTTGGCTTTCTCCTCTTCTGATATTCTGTTTGTTAGTTCCACACGTATGGCACTTAAATTTTTTACATCTGCTTGCATTTCTAGGAGTCGTTCTTCGTCTTTTTTATGAAACAAGTTAATAGTTGCAAGTTCTGTCTTCAAGTGTTCCTTCTCAGCTTGCATTTGATTTTGTAAAACAACTTGCTTTTTCAACTCATTCTCCAATTTTTTGACAGTACCTTGAATTTCTTTGATCTCTTCTTCAAGAGATACCTGGTGTGACTCCATTTCATTCAGTTTTACCTCTTTACAGTGGAGGAGTTCTTCCTGCTGGGCTCTCTTTGTAAGCACATCATTCAGCTCTTTCCGCAGGTTTTCTATTTGGTTTATAGCTGAGAGAAGCTGACTTTTGAGATCATCTTTTTCTTTGAGGGCCTAGGAAAGAAGAAAAAAAAATCCATTCTGATCTGAAGTAGTTAAAGGAACTTGTTGGAAGGATGTACTTAGATATCAGGAATGTCTATGGAACAATTAACCTATATATCTGAAAATACAAAATTTTTGCACGCTACAAACTCGGTTTAAAAGTACTCAGTGTTTCTTTAAATTAAGACACAGATCACGTGCAATCTCAAACCTGGACTTGTCTTTAAATTGTCTAGCTTTCTAAGCAGGGATAGTTTTGGTTACTTCTCACACTCTTCTCTTTGCATACTGAGAAGTGTTTCTTTATTGGTTCCTCCAAATAGCAAGATGGAGAAAATGAGGCAATAGAGTAATGCAGCAGCATATAGGGATGACAACTGGACATATACACTGTACCTACAGTCCATTCCATATGCTGACTTATTTTGTTTATTTTCTAAAATATTACACCAACTTTAACTTATTTTTGAAGTTATGCACAGTAGATGAATTAGTGGCAGTTAAAAGCCACTTATTCAGTTCACTTATTCATCAAAGCCAAGAAATAATGACATCATCTCCCAAATAAAAATCAATCAAATGCAGTGAAAATTCCACTGTGTTCCTAGGATCTCAAGGGTTTGGGTGGTTTTTCCAACACTGATTTATTTCATGTTAAAATTACCACAGAATCACAGAATGTGTAAGCTTGAAAAGACCGCAGTGGGTCATCTGGTCGAACCTCTCTGCTCAAGCAAACTTATCCTAGGACACAGGCACAGGATTGCATCCAGATGGTTGTTTAATATCTCCAGTGAGAGAGACTATGCAACCTGTTGGGGCAATCTGTTCAGATACATCAGATTCTTTAAACTGGCAATAAATTTTATACTAAATTTTATTGAGCATTTTCACCAATTCCACAAACAATGCACATTTCTTATGGATATAGCAAAATTACTTAAAATAATCCAGAACAAAAAGTCAATTACGGTTAAAAATAATAAATCAATTTGCAATTGCATCAAGAATAAGCAACACAAAGTAAAAAACAAATATAATAAATTAAGGATATGGACTGATGACCATCATGGGTTATTTCAGAAAAAAATAAAAAGACCCTCCTATACCTATTTTGTAATTCTACTTGAAGGATTTGGCTAAAAAAAACCCCAAAACACTACCAAAAACAAAAACAAAACTCTAGTAAAATTTCAAACTGCCACCCATAAGTTACTTGCTTAGAGTATGTTTTCTACATTACATACTTAAAAGCACATCTATTTCAAAAGACATTAGAAATTCCACTGTCAAACAATATGAAGGACGACCACATGGGTAAAACTTCAACCAAATTATCCCAGTAACTCCAAAAGAATGAAACCTAAACAATCTTTCTATAGCCAATCCATTGTCTGCCAAATATTTCAAAAAATCTCAAAATTGAAAGCTATGATTGCAACCCAATTTTGAAAATTTTGGATCAACAATTTGAAGTCTTCTGACAGAAATCAAAGACTAAATAAAGTGCCATTTCTTCCTTTATTGTTTTTACAGAATTTTTCTCAGATGTTAATTAAGTATATTTCAAAGCTGGTTAAACTATGTTCATCTAATTACCTCAAATTTATACTAAATGCTGAATCTAGATTGATTATACACCTATAAGTAAACTGTTTTCAATTTTACATTGAGAACATGGAACATCATTTGTACTTTTTTCTCCTTCACATTGACATACAGTTTATTTGGTCTTCCATATCTTAAAATAAAGAAACTTTCTTCATCAATTACAATTACCTCGAACTTGTTGGCAGGATGGCCACCACTTCAAAAGCAAGAACAAATACTGACAGTATTTCTTAAAGAGAGCTTAAGCTAAAGTATTTAGTACGTGAATATAAGCCACTGTATTTAGTATCTGAATATATTTGCCACATTAAAAAGTGCTAAAATCCATGCCAAGAAGTCTTATGTAATAAATAAAATGTCAATGTGGACAGTGTTATCAAGTGCCTCTACAAAGACTAATCTATGTGTTTACATGAACATTGATTACAGAACCTTTCAGAGATCTGCTGCTTCTTACCCACAATTCGTCTCTACTTTTTGCTTATTTGTCCACTTGATGGACACACATGATTTCAAAATGATTCAAGTTTTCTTCCTTTCCTTACAACCTCCATTTTCTAAGGCAACTTCTTAAATGTTTGAGAATCTTACTTTCCCAGACAAGCGCTAGAGCTAATGAATACAAGATTACCACACCATGAATTGTTGGAGCATGGATAGAGGAAATAATAATAAAAAGTAAGGAATATGACAGACAATTTGGGAGAGAAATAGCAACACCAGGATTCACAGTTTAGATTTGCTAGAGTTTATTAATTTCAACTCAGTAATAGCCCCACTGTGACTTCTCCTGTGCTTTGACCATGCTCATATTCACGTACCAATCTCAGAACAGATTACTGGATCAGAAACAACACAGGATTAATAGACATCCCATATGCATCCCAAACAGCCCTTGAAAACCTCAGTCTTTGAGCATGACAAAGCAGAGAATGGAGCTATCTCAAGCCCATCAGATTCAGCAACCTAAACTGGATGGATGCCATGAGAAGATATGTGAAAAACGGGTACAGCACTATAAAACAAAATCCATGCAGTATCACAGACTACACCCACAGAGCAGGAAGTTAAGATAAAAGCTCACAGCACAGACTTAAGCACTACATTAGCCACCACAGGAACAAGCAACTTTTGACCCAGCCACTGGAAAATACAGACCCACAGACTTATTGCCAAACAAATGATGGATTCTACCATTATTCTGATATAGGATGATAAGCATTAGCATTGATTTGAGTTCTTGTCTTTAAAACAATGTCAGCAGCTGAACAAATAAAGGAATTCTAAGTCAAAAACCAAAAAAAAACCATGTTTATTCCTAAGAAACTTTAGAGGAGGAAAAAGTGAGGAATAAGTGGTCTGCCATGCAGAAGAAAGACAAATTAAAAACCCAGAAATGTAACATAATCAATTTTCAAATTGATTTTTCAAAAAAAGAGTCCAGAATGTAAGGCAGAAAGCAGTTTAAGTCACAGTTTGCCTAAATAAATTCCTTCTCTTCACTTTTAAAACACAGGGAAAGGGTACAAAAAAAAAAAAAAGTAAAAATCAACCCATCTTACCTGACTACTCTTGTCCATCATTTCACTGATAGTTCGATTTTGTTTTTCTATCTCACGATCCAGTTTCTTACACTTCAATTTCCATTGGCGGATGGTTTCCTGGGCTCTCACCTTCAAATCTTCTCTTTTTTTCTCAATCTCCAGCCTGAGTGCCTCTGAATGCTTGAATTCAGTGAGATACCGTTCTGCTTCCTTGGTACTCTCTTCAGCCTGTTGAGCTAACTCAGCAGACTGGAGTTCATTTTGTCTACGTTCATTCTCACAAGCTTTGTAGCAATTCTGTATCTCCTTTAGCTGGTCCAGCATTTTTTCCTGCTGCTTCTCCCTATTTTCCAGGTCAGATGTTAACACCTGGAATCATCACAGCAAAATACAAACATTCTCTAAAGATATGCAGTATGAAACCTTATCAAACAACATAGAGCAACATTAAATCAAATTTTTATTTAAAATACGAACAGCAGAAAAGATCTGTTTGACTATCAGAAAAGCCCTGTTAGCCCACAGAATCTTTCCCTCTGCAATGGTAAAGAATTTCAACACAAGACATAAAATATATACTACTGAATTCTTTCTGCATTTGTTCCTCTTCTGGTTGTTCTTGTTATTTTTCTGTATTGTAAGTCTGAGATCAATCATTGGTCATATATTACACAAAACAAAGATATAAGGAGATTCATGTAAACAGATGAGAGGGAAAATGACAATTTGAAAGGAAAAAAACAACAACCACGGTAATTTATGGTATATGAGCTAGTTTATCACCCAGTTTTATGCTGGTTGCCTTTATGAAAGCAATGTGCTAAGTAAAGGTATATTTGATAGCACTGAATATAAAGAGAATAAAACAGCTTGGTAAATGATTCTAGATCAAAGTGCAAAGATGTTTGAAATTGTAGGAGGCGTATATAAGCCTTTCAAAAATAAATTAAATTGAAAACATGTCTTTTAAAAAGAAAACATGCTGCATTTCTCAAATCATATTTCTCTGAACAGTCTCATAAGAAACTCAGGAAAAATAGTGTTCATATACCTTCTGGAAGGACATGCTCAGAAATCAGTCTTTGAAGATACACTAGCAAAATTGTATTTTACTAAGATCATCACACAGAAATTCACATTAGTATTCTGCATTTTGGGCCTCTTTAGACTTCTTTCATACCATTCTGTCTTTTCATTAATGAAAGATGTATTATGATAGACCTAATCTATAGTCAGTCAAATACATTATCAAGCCTCAGGGGATTGAAATATTTTAGAAAAGAGGATTAGATTTCAGAATGACTGAAAAAAACTGCAGATGTTGCCTGAAATAAACAGACTGCAATCCAGAATGGACAAGGTAAAACTACTTTATCAATTAAAGAATAGGCAACTTTACAGATTGACATAGAATAACTATTTAGACAAAGATACTGCCACAAGGGTGGGGGAAGGAGGGAGACTTGCATTTGCTGGTAAGGGCTCCCTCCCTGTCAGTTTGTGTGTTTGGTTTGGTTTTTTCCCCCTTCCAAACCAAGCCAACACCTCCTGGGAGACAACAAATTGCACCGTTCTCTTCAGGATAGTATTTGCTGAGCTAAAAGATAATCAAAACACGCTCAAATCTACAACTAGCAAAATTTTAATCAAAACAAGCTTAATTTCCAATGAAAACAAATTGCCATACTTCTTTAAAGTCAAAGATTTTAATTGAGTATAGCAGAAGTTAAAAATAGTCTCATAAAATATAATCAGATATTATATTTACTATGCCACGGATTTTCTAAAATGGGTCATTATTTTTTCAGTCATGTGATTACACATGTTATTATCACATCCCATTTCATGTCCTTCTGGAGACACCACAGAGGATGTCAGACTAAATTGATGTAGTACTCAACGCTCAACTCATTAAAAAATAGTTATAATATATCAATTCCCCAGAGTACACATTTCATTTACAAAAAACTATAGACCCCACAAACTCTTTAATGAAAGTAGTTCAGGTTAAACACAGCAAATAATGTTCAATTAACTGTAAACATTCCTTTTACTGTGTAGAAGTAAATCAACCTCCAACTCATTGATTTACAGTATAATGAAAAAGAGGAACATTTGTTTTAGATACTTACCTTGAAGCGCAGCTAATTGATCAACACTAACTATTTGCATGAGGTGGAAAATTGGATTTTGACATGGATGTATCAATATAAATGTGACTTTCAATGTTTTATTTTTACAATATGTGTAAATAAGATAAATCTTAGCAAAGAGTTTGAACTTTGCTTAAAAGAGTTAAGACAGCACAGACCCAACAGTTAAAATCAGGTGGAAGACAGCATCATAGCAAGTCAACATTTCATGCAGCCAACCCTGTAAAGCAAGAGGATAAATAAAGTATCTGCACACTGTTTCTAGATCGAAACAGGAGTCCCAAATGTACTGATCTGTACTTTTGAATTCCTAGGTGATGTATGATAAATGCATGTCTCTGTGTTAACGTGGTAAATGGGTGCAGTTGCCAAAATTCTGTCTGATCTATAAGGGCTTGCACTATTGGCATTTAATTGGCTAATAGTTTCATTTGTAGAAGGAAAAGCAAAAGTGAATTTTAGTGAGAATATGAATCAATTTTTCTAAGACTGAAATACTTATATTACTGAAGATTTCTAATATTAAGTAAACATATCAATAATTTTCCCTCAGAAAAACTGAAATATTTTAACAAACTGACTGCAATACTGGACAATGCTACAAGAATACTAACACCAAATTCAGATGAAGAGTAATTAGTAAATCAAACAAGTTCCCAGGCACAAGAGTCTGAAAACACTTACGGAGAGAGTAGGGTATTGCATCTTTATAATTTGTGTACTTTGTTTATTTCTTAGTCATAATAGTTAAATCTTAACAGCTAGCTGTAACAGCCCCATATCTATAGGGCTTCATGGAGAAAAATGTATTTAAGATAGTTGTATACATTTGGAAGATCTCACAGCTGAACCCTTACATAAACTACAGTAGCTGAAGTAAACATTAAATTTAAAAATTAATTTAAGATTGAACTCACTTCTAAACACGAGCTTAAGAATATGTTTTAACCTTTTTCATCCCCTCCATTTTACATCACACTGTGATTTTATGGCAACTGTTGGAGCTAAATGTACAATGCACACAACTCAAATTGTTGCAAACAATGACATTTGAATAAATCAAAAGAAATTTCTAGCATCACATGTACATCAGAGGCAAGTTAGATCCTCCCCACTATACAAAGATAAATTACACCCAAGTCAAACATGACTGGTCACTTCCAACTGGGAATCAGACTATCTGATAGGAGCAGCTGTTAGAACAGGCCTGACAAAATGCTTTGTTAGTACACAAGATTAGAAATTCACATCCTTGCATTCCTTGATGTCTCATTAAAAGAAAAACACACCAACTATTTTCCTGTTACTGCCCCTGCAGGAGAAAGGCAGCGGGAAACAGATAAGAAGTACAAAGTATTTTCTGTTGAGAAAATGAGGGAAGTCAAAGATTTCTAACTCAGAGAAATGACAATGACCCCAACTGAGAATTCTGGCATGAGTATTTTCAGGGCAGGAAATTAGTATTATAAAATCATTCTGACCCTTGAGAAAGCATGTTCTACAGGCAGAAGTTTAAAGTAATTGTTTTCCTGTGGGTTTTTACCCCATTAATTCCTGTCACAAAAATAATTAGTTTCTTAGGCACAACAAAACAAAAAACCAGAATGTTTTCATTTAGTTATGGGTTTTATTGACCAGCTAGAAGACAAATGCTGATGGACATCAAGAAATGAGTTCTGCTTGTCTTACTCCTCTATAAAAATACTTTAGGTCTTTTTAAACCTATTCAATGACCGAATTTCATAAAGCATGTAGGAACTTATTTTGAGAAAGCCTTTTTTTTCCAAATATAATTTGATGCATTAGTTTGATTTAAATCAGCACAGAAGCTGACACGGTAAAAGAGCAGCAGAAGTAAACTGAACAGTATAGTCGTGTAAGTCTATGAAAAGACAAAAAAATAAATTCCTACATTTGAATTTCCAAAGTGATGCAGTATCATTTCAAAGATAATTATCTTCATTAGGAAAATAAATACAAAAATCCCTTGCTTACAAAATGCCAAAATACAAGCAGAACAAAAAGTGAAGTCCTTGACTACTGCTGTAATACACATAGTTTTGCAAACGAACTCTTTTCTCCTGACAATCTCAGAAGACTGAAGAATACTGTTACTGTTCAGGCATACTACCAATGACAAATCTAGCCAAGAGCAAGAAATACAGAAATTTCCCACCTTAAATAAGAATGCTACTGCCTACTTAGATCTCATTTTACGGTCAAAATCTTCTAATGAAAATTCCAGTACAAAAGGCTGCTCTTATCCTTTTCTAGAGAATCACATTAAACGTTATGTGCTTACCATAAAGAAGACTACTAATACTTATGATTATATTGCATCTAATTACTAAAAAAAGGGAAGTTGTAACCTACTTTCGTTACTCTACTGCACTCACTCATAGAACAAGGTACCTTAATTTTTAAAGTTGAACTTTAGCTCTGAGGAATGATGGAATGGGGAATAAGGAAGTAAGTACTACCTTATAAAAGTAGTTCCAAGAATCAATATTAATGGTAAGTGCTGATAAAATCAGATCAACTTTTCATTGCACATGGGAAAGAAAAGTAGTCCAAATCATGAAATCATGGGCAACAGCCAATACCTTTTTTGGTATTACACGTGAGAGAAAAAAAGTCTGCAAACTCAAATCACTTTTCAAACTTATTTACACAATAAATATGATTCTTAGTTTTCAAGGTTAATTCCTAATCTGATATTTCATCTAATATTAAACAGATAAGAAATTATTTAAAAACAAAAAAAATGCCACCAAGGAAAAAGGAACAAGACCCAACTTACTTGTATATGCATTACAAGCTGTGCTTTCTCCTTGTCCTTATGCTCTATACATCTCTTCAGCTCTTCTACCTCTGACATTACAGCATTATGATTCAGTTTGGCTTTAAGTTCCAAAATATGTTTCTCTAAATCTTGCTTCTCTCTCTCATATCTTTCAGCTACTGTAAAACAAACAGCAAGAACAGAGTATAAGACTCAGTAGAAATACCAACTTGTGGTAAATTAATTTTGTCTTATTCAATTTTTGGCAATTTGATTCTCTACTCGAGACTATTCTACAACTACTGATTTTGACCTAAATATTTGTGAAAAATGGTACACCTGTATCATAACTTAATAACATTTTACAGTTATTTTATAGGGGTTTCCACTCTTCCCCCTGAACACAGCTACTCCCCTCAAAAAAAACCCCAAAAAACCCAAAACAAAACAACAAAACAACCAAAGCCCCAACAAAACTGAATAAAATAAAATGGAATAAACAGTGAGGAAGTTCTGGTCTAAATGAAATTTGGCCATCAGCTACAAGACCAAGGTTTTATCTCACCAGAGTAATAACTCCCAATTTGAAAGTCACGTTATCTGTGAATTTTATATCTGAATCCTGCAACTACAACCAAAGGTTTTGATAAGAGTAAGCTATAAATTCTCTCAATCGCAAATTCAAAGGTCTTTAGTCATAAATAACTACTAGAGGCAAAAGAGAAAAAAAAAATCTCTATTTGTTTTCTTCCCATATATTTTTGAAGATACAGAAACAACATAGCAAGGTGAAACACAACATTGAAATTATTATTTTGCATTACATTTCTGAAGCTAAGCCACATACAAAATCTAGCCCATTTCCAGTGCTCTGTATGAGATTTGTAAAACATGGAGTCGGAGTCCTATTTCAAAAACCAAGATAATTCAGAAGCTGAAGTACAAAAATACAAAAATATGTCATTAACCAAACTAATTAAACACTCCCATAGACACTGTACTCTAGAATAGAGTCACTATTTGTCTATTACCTTGAGTAATACATTTCTATGTTACTAAGGAAAAACAAAGACTTTCTCTAATGCTGTTTTGATTATGTTTGAAAAGTTTAAATACAGATAGATAACTAAAAATTAATTGAAGAAATGGTTTAAAGTATCTGTCTTCTAAACAAAACTATTCCAACTCTAATGTAGTGCAAACAGAAGACCTGGCTATATTATACAGAAAAATTCTCTTAACCTCTCAGGAACACATGGCTTGGAAATTCTACATTGCTTAGAAAGTCATCAGCCTTATTAACTACATAGTCTATAACTCCTGTTATGATTTTCAAGATGGCAGAATTCAAACTGCAAATGGACTGAAATGCTAGTTTTCTGAAAAACTATTACTTAAAAATAATACAAATTTACTACTCAGTTTGCTGAAATTACCTCATTTGTTTTAACCATGCAAATCAAATTATTTTATCATAAATTAGCTTTCATTGCTATTTCTCTGTTAATATTCAGGTGTCAATATGTATTAACTTAAACTTGAGGAATTAATTGACTGGTTTTGTTGAAACAATAGGAGAATTAGACTGCAACTCAAAGATAAAATTAATGACTATGCCTACTAACTCGTTTGCAGCTCTCTAGTGCAAAATGTTAGTTGTACCTGCTCTAATTCTCCTGTCATCATCCTGTACATCCTGGCAGCTCTGGCGATGCATAGCAGCATATGAAATTTGATGCTGCAATTCTACACGGTCTTCTTCTGCTCTCAAAAGCTGGGAACGAAGATCCTCAATCTAAAATATATGCACAAGCATCAAAATTTAATGAACAACAGAACAAAAAAGTAAATATCATACTTTTATTAAGCACTAAAAAAATACTATGATACACAAAAAGTATTTATAAATAAATCTTGTGAGTACTGCAGATGGTAAACAGAGAGACAAACTACTTCCTAATTATAGGCCACAAAGTGATTGTTCAAAATTAAAGGAAATATTTTAATTTATGTTGACAACAGATGATCATTAATTTCTTTAGACCAAACAAAATGCTACCATATTATATGTTTAAACTCTCCTTTTACATAGCTAGTGAAAATGTCTGTACAAATTAAATAAACAATATGCTTTATTTAAATTATGCTTATTAAATATACAATGTATATATTCATAAGAAACACAGGGGCTCTCCACATTTTTCCTTTCTATCATATATAGTACAGCACTTACAAAGATGACAACATGCAGGAAAATAGAGAAAATCCAACATGCTGAAGTTGAAGAAAAATGCCTCTTATTCATATTATCCTATATTATATTCACAGTGATTTAAATTCAAAACAAAACTAAAGCTAACTCAAACTTCTGCTAGATACACAAGTCAAACAACTAATGTTAAAAGATGAGAATGCCAACTGCCCCCTCTCTAGTTATTTCAGTCTTTTTATTCAGCCCCTCTCAAAGATGTTGAGGAGAAAGGACTTCTTCTAAAGCTATAAACCAAATTCCTACAAATTTTAAGTTTAATCATATATGCATCAATAGCTATTGTTTAAAGCACACTTTAGATACATTTTCAGATATTTGTTTATTTACTTTTACTGCATGTTACAATGCAGAAAACACCTCTAGGTCATTAATTTATCTGATTTCACCAATTATAGCACATGCTTTGCGGAACAATGACTACTAATATAGAAGTTGTCCTAAAGCATATTATAAAAGGAGATTTCACAATATGTATTTATGTACTGAAAACATACCATCACTATCACTACTAAAATTAATACAAATGAACATATACACAGTACTGTTTGGAAAGCAGAATAAATACAATGAGCTTGGTCCACATATTATACACATTAAAACCTCTCTTCTATACCTCATTTTTCCCTTCATAGAATAATGTCATCAGAGGATGAGATAGGAATATTAAACAAAAACACTCAGACACAATCTAATAGGAAAACCTTAGGACTTTTACCACAATAAAGCAGTTACCTGATGCAAAAGAGCTTCTCTACTGTCTTCAGATTCACTCAATTTTTTCCGGGACTGCTCCAATTCCTGCTCAAGCTTTCATTTCAGAGGACGATGAAGAAAGAACAGCAATGTAGGCATCATAATATAAAAGTGTATTTTAACATTTAATTTTGACACAAATTTACCCATATAAACATCAACCTATAATGCAGTATAATATTTTTATTTGTCCAAAATGTTAAGCAAACCTTCATTTGCACTAAATCCCTGCAATATTTATTTAAATTCAATAAAGAGAATTTTACTTACAGGCTATAATTTTTGTATAATTTGTATCACAAAGATACAAAGTTATTTATATTATCCAAAACAAAAAACACAAAAGAAAATCTTTACTAGGTCAAAAGTTTTAAAAATGGAAGATAAGTTTTAACAAAGTTTCAAAAATATTGTCCCTGGATTTGAAACATACTTTCAAACTCAAAATTAAATATGACTCAATATTTTAAGTCACTTTTGGTACATAGTTTATTCATAGAAGTGTTAAAGATGACACACTTTGGTGGAATTGTAATAGGTAAAGCCTGTAGGATTTCTGTGTGGTGCAAGATGATGTATTTGAATTATTCTGGAAATAAGAGGACTAACATATTGAAGTGCCCTGAATTCTATAAAACTGAAAGTTTTCCTAAAAACATAACATTCAAAATGTGTAATCAGAAATAGTCATCAAATTGATGACCATTAAAATTTTTAAAAAAGAAATTAAAGCAAAAGCTACAAAATATTTTGTGACTTCTTCCATAAATAGTTCAAAGATCCACTTGAAAATAAATAGAGGTTTTGACAGCAGAAATTGTTATTGTTGACATAGTAATCACAAGGAGGATGTTGAAAGCCTGGCAAATAGGCAAAGTAAACAGGACCAACATTAAGGGAATGAAGAGAACAACACAACATAAAACACTACATAAAGGCTTAGTATAAAGGGGTATAACTTTGAAGATGCTAAACTTGATGCAAGTGGAAAAGAAAAAACTAGGAAAAGTGTAATATAACCCTAGTATCCTGCTAGAATAGAAAAACAAGAAATTTTGGTTTTTATTAAAAGAGTGAAATACAGCAACAGTTCAGTAATTACTAACAACTATGGTGCAAAATAACCAGCATGAGTTAATTGCAGGAATGAAGAAAAGCTGCTCTGAGCTGCTCCTACAGCAGACTACATACAAATTCAGAGACAAAATGGAGAAAGAAATCAAGAATAATGCCCAAGTTATAAATCTGTCTGCCTGGCAGGATGGAAGAGTCATTACAAGTAACATACTATAACTGAAGAGCCTTGAAGGAGAGACAAGCTGAGCACAGCTATATCCACAGTGCCTCTGATGCAGAAAAAAAATCCCACAACTAGTATTTTTAAAGAGTAAAGAATATTTTGTTCTGCTGGTTTCTCAGGAAAAAAAAAGCATATACTGTAACAGATGACACTATACACTCATTTAAAACCAAACAAAATGGAAAAAATTAAGGCTTACCTGGTGCTTTTCACTTTCATATTTCACAAGTTTGTTTCTCATGAGTTCTTCTGTTTCATCTGCTTTAGCATCTTGCTTCTTTAAAACCTTTAGAGGAGAAAAATATATTGTAAACTTCACCACAAAATTTACAGAAGCCATCATTTCAAGGCTGTTAAAATTAAAGAATCTGCTGATACATTTAAGAAACAAGATCTAGACATATGCTTTCTGTCTGCATCTAATATTTCCACGTAGAGCCAATGTATATTGTTATGAAAAGATAAATATAAGTTCATGCACACATAAACACACCCATGCAGAGAACAGGGACAAACACAAAGTCTAAAGCAGCACTAACATCCTTCCGATGTATAGAGCTCCAAACACTCTAGTTGACCCCCAAACACCTTTAGATTAAGGTCTAAAAGGCTCAGGACATCCCCTACAGATTAGCTGTGTACATATCAGATTAAAAGAATATATTTTCTAACATAAAGTGTGCATGTTATGAAATACAATGCACTGTAATCAAGAAAACACTACCATAAGGTTGAGATAGAAGTCAAAAGAACAAAAAAAAAGGAGAAAGGTTATTTCTTCTGAATTTGGACAGATGCTTAGAGCCATAGAACTACAAACTGAATCAACTGAAACTTTCCTGATCAAAAGTTACCAACATTTATGTGCCCTTCTTTGACAACAATCACAAAAAGTAAAACAAATCTACGGGACTTTTCCCATTCCCTCTCCGACTGAGTATCTAAAACCACATGTGTACACTTTCTAAATCATCTTATAGAAAATAAAAGTGCATTAAATATCAATTTCAAAATCTTGTCCCTTTGCAAACCAACACTATTTGCAAAACACAGCCAACCCCTGGCAAAGGAAGTACTAGACATGACAGATTTGAATGACATGTAATACTTGCAACATAAACAACCCAGGATTAGATATCTTAAGTCATAGCAAAATCATTACCTCATTTTAAATATCAATTAGACACATCAGCTAGGAGATCTGTAGCCATTTACTGATAATTTGCCATGAAATTCTGTAACTGTTTATAAATCCCAGTTTTTATCTGTGCAACATGACTATCTGTTTTTCACACTTGTCACAAATTAATTAATTAGGTACCTTAGCACAAATCTTTTACTTTCATCCCTTATCTTGAAGCACAAATACATCTATAATTCCTGCTATAATTACTTGCTAAAACAGCAACAGAAAAACAAAAACACATAGCCTTTCCAGAAAGAAATATCTTTATCCCAGTCTGTTGTTCCCAAGCAGCATTTACATTTTAAAGGAATATCTCCTTTAACAAATACCCCTAAAATTTGTCCCTATACGTTGTGCATTTCATTCAGTTTTTGAACATTTTCTCTTCACTGTATACTGGAGAGCTATTTCAGTATGTGAAAACAGAATACAAGATATTAATCAACTTCAGTGAAGCCAGGCATTCAGCTTTAGAAGTTTGGCTTTAAAAGTAGCTTTCTGGAGAAAATAAATGGCTTTATATACTTACCTCACTCTTATAACCTCACCTCAGTACACATAGGGGTTTCAGTATAGTTTGGATTACTCTTCTGCCTGAACAGTTTACATTAAAATCTGAGACTGTGGAAGACATTAATCATAACTATGCCACTGAAAATATTACGCCACATAAAGAGTTCTACTTTTAGTCATACTGATCCCTAATCAGATAACAGAAGACTGTAATGCATTTAAGGTATTTTCCTAAGTATTCAGTAGAGATTTAAATCAATCATTCCAGTCAGCTATAAAACCCAACACTGCACACATTTTACTCAAAAAGTCTCTTGGGAGAAGTCCCAAAAAGCAACATGAACAAAAGTCTAAGGTTATCTTTTCAGCTAATGCTGCTTTTGCATTACCCAAGTTGACTGGGTTTTTGTTTTGGTTTGCGTTTTTCTCCTTGTTTTTATTTTTAATGACCAGAAGTATCAGTTCAGAACAGCCTATTTGGAATATATAATGTCTATTAACAGCAATCAAATATCAGTTTTACTAGTAAAATTAGAAGCTTTGTTATAGTCAGTCAACTTTCAGCCAACTTTATTTTTGGCACTAAAATAATAATCAGCATAGTACCAAACACGCATGTTTTCATGTGCAGATTTGGCTAGAGATGTCACAATCATAAAGAAAATATTATAGCTGGGCTGGATTCAGGAATACTAGTAAAATTTTCAAAGATTATTCCTGCTTAAAGCAAAAAAATATCTCTGCATCGGTAGCACATCCCAATTACCAGAAATAAATATAGAAATAAATATGCAATTTTTACTTCAGTGACTGATATTCAGGCTATTAAGTAGGAAAAATTTCAAACAAAAATGCATCCTTTACTGTAACTGATACTATAAATATAACCTTCAGTTTTATTTTCTGCATATTGTAAAAATAGCCCATAGCCATTTCAAGGGGAAAAAACAACATATATATTATATATATGTATATACATCTCACATCATATATATATACATATATATATATATATATATATACGCACATCTTCACATCTCAGAGCTAAAGTACTGCAAAAAAGATGTTATAGTTAAATGAAACATACTACATGTGCACTGCTTGGAGTGTGAAACATGCAGTAGGTGCCAGGTAAGCAGTTAATCAAAATGTAATAAGGAAATGGAAACATCTGGTCATCCACAGCGAGACAAATGTCAACTGTTACAGACAATTCAGAAACTGTACGGGTAAAAGTTAATTCTGTGTTTTGCCTCCTTCCTGTACTCCTTTTTAAATAATTCTCTCTTGTTGTTTTGTGTCACACTTATTTCTCCTCCACTATGAATCAATATATAAGCTCTCTCTTGGGAGGGGTAAAAGAAAAAAAAAACCAAAAACATAAAGAGCCTACTGATTCTTTGATTTCATTTGTTGTCCCCAAAGAAGAGGCTGAGGAAGTCAAATGTACCAAAAAGGGGAACTAGGAAAAGGAGGTAAAGGACAACAGCTCAAGCACACACTCCTCTCTGATGCTCCCAAACAGCAGGCAGACACTGCCCAGAGAAGCTGAAGCACCAAGGAACAGTAACAGGCCTATAGTCAACCAGATTCTCTGAAAGCATTAGTGTCCAGGCTGTTCTGGAAGAGACTGACAAGGAGGTTGATGGGGCCTTGGAGGAGGCAGGTGCATGGCAGGCCACAAGGAGACAATGTACAGTAATTTCATGATTATAAGCTGCACCTGATTATAAGCCGCACCTCC